>PVKC010000029.1:0-85999 GCA_004027635.1 Crocidura indochinensis
TGTGATGTAGTCTGTTTCTCTCCCTCTTAAAATATTTAATTGCACATAATAGTTTCAGAGTCTGATTGATCATCGATAAATGAAACTTTAAAAATCAATAAGGAAGGAGTATCATTGCCTTTGGGTGTGTCCAGAAAACAAAACAAAACAAAAAGAATAAGTGACATTAGCACTGCTGCTAGTTCACTGAGATCACAGAATAGAAAACAGACTGAGAAGGAGATGTTGGAAAAATACCTTCACCGGTAACAAAATGTAGAAAATCTTGGTAGGATTATTTCAACAACAGAGTATAAAATGAACTACTAAGTATGGTATTGACATTGTGAGTTCTACACGGTTCATTATAATTTGCTGTGCCTCTGTACAGCTGGAAGGAATTGTGTCTATTTAAAAGGAGTTTTATTCCTAGTAAGTGTCTGAAGTAAAAAAAAAATCAATATGTCTGATTAATTGTTTAAAATTAGACGTGCTGACAAAAATAGAGAAATTAGACTTGCTGACAAAATTTGAATGAAAGTGTATTTCTTATTTTTCAGTCATTATTCTATGAATGAGGGTTAATAAGTAAAGAAAATAAATTAGTTCTCCTTGTTTCCCAAATGCTATATATTGGTCATTTTATTGTCTTTTTAGTTCATGCCAACTATTCTAATCTCTCTCTGTTTTCGCTCTCTCTTCCCTTTAAATACATATTTAATTTAATCATGTTATAGGCTCTTGGTAAACAAAATGTTGAATTGTAACAGTAAAAAAAATTTTAACTATTTTGAATAGACTAGGCTTGAAACTTAATATACCAGCATGGTTTTTGAAAAATCAATTTGTGCATGGGCATGTTCCTAATTCCACAGTGTGACTTTAGATTTAAAATGGTGATAATGAAAAAGTAAGCATTGAGCTTTTAACATTTTCCCAAGGTTATTCAAACAAGCGTGTACACACACACACACACACACACACACACACACACACACACATCTTCAAGGCACAGAAAATGACACTACTTCTTTTCTGCGTCCCACCATGAATACTCATAAGCTTAAATATTTGTTAAGTGTTTATATTACCTTTTATATACAGTAGCAGGAGAGATATGAAGCATTTCAGAAAGCATATTTAAAATATTGTTTTTGTACAATCTGTTTGTGCGAAATAAAGTCAATTGTTCGATATCTCTAGTACTCTTAGCTAAGTTTTAATTCAAATGCCAAAGAGAAGATGCAGCATGAATCACTTGGAGGCTGGTCACAGTACTGAAAAATCCTGGTAGGAGAATCTTGGGGTTTGGAGGTCCACATCGAAATTAAATGCGCCATCTTTAGAGATGTATGAAGTTTCAGAAGGAAGCTGAGCAACAGATAATGTCATAAGGTCTGTAAATGGTAGGTGAAACCATGGCTAGGGTTAAAGATTTTGAGGAACTGAACAAAAATTAAAATAATGCAGACTATATAGGAATCATTGCACTCAAAAGAGAAAAAAATTGGTTGTTACTTAAAATATTTGGTTGTCATTGTCAGCGGTAGACAACTGGGAATCACCACATCCCCTAGAGGTCTCACCTTCTACACAGTCTATGTGTGGTTCTCTCACTGCCTCCGTAGCCACACTCAGCTCTGCACAATTGGCATGACAACTTACTAGACTAAGCTCACCATTGAACCACATCATGTACATTAGCAACCCTTCCTGGAAATGCTCGTAGCAGTTTAGGAGAATAAAGGGATGAAATAAGGAGAATTTATGGGCCAGATAATATACCTAGTAGCGTTAGCACAATTCACTTTCAAGATGGAGCCTATCTTTTGGTTTACTGAAACCATTTCACCAAATAGAGCAAGTCCTGGTTTTATTAGTTGGATGCACCTTGCTTAAGATATGAAATCCATAAAAATACTGAAATATTACATATGTGTATTAATTAACAGTTTTGGTTTCAAGGATAATTAGATTCCAAAGGATAAAGAAAAATCAGGACCTGGTTGCCTGTTTCAGAGGAAGAAAACATGAACTCTAATTCAGGATTTATTCATTCCAAGAGTTGAGCATGGCAGACTCTATGCCCAGCTGTATCTCTGAGCTGCTGTGTTCAGGGTTTGCCTACAGACTGCTATCGTTGTGACTTCCTCATAGAACAGATATTATGAAAATTTTATGCCTTTTGAAGAATGTAGAATATCTAGGTAGCTTGGCTTGGCATAGGACTCACACTTGTACCCAATGTTTGCCCAGTTGTGGCAAAAGTTAGTTGCAGAACAAAAGTTTAACTTCTTCAGATTGGTAATAGGATAGGAGGATACATTGAAAGAAAAAATGCATTGCTTCTGTACTATGACTCTGAGTCTCAGTTCTTACTATCAGTCCTTGACTATTATGCACAGTTAAAACTTGTGATCACATTTAAGTCTGAGCAGCATGTGGAATTTTGCACGAGTAGCTTCTGATAAATGTAGCAAATAGGAATCCTTTTTTACTGCTGAGATCTCCCTGGTAATTAAGTAGGGTGTATTTTCATCATTACTAGCTACTACCTGCTGGCCATGCTTAGTCTTTGTGGACCGGAATATTCCCAATTCATAAAACATTCCATAGAGGTGGGTAAGTGCTTTCAGAAATGCAAATTTAGGTATGGGATTTTTAAAGATTTGAGGATTATCTTATCACACAGCCAGGATGATAATTTTTCTGTCCTTGTTTGAGGCCACATCGAGCTCAGGGCTTATTCCTTACTCTGTCTTAGGACTCACTCCTAATAGTGGTTGTGGAATCATAGGTGGTGTAGGGGATTGAACTTTAAATCAGACATATGCAAGGCATGCGCCTTATCCCCTGTACTGTTTGGTCCCAAGGATAAAACTTTTTGACTCATCTGTCAATTTCTGTTGGAACTGTTAAAAAGATGATATTTTTCCTGAAACAGAAGGATGAGGATGATGATGATAATGATGATGGATATTGTAGCATTTCCTGTACCATTTTGAAGTCTGTTACATTTCTGACTTGGCTCCTTTGTATGATGCGTCTAATAGAGATTTCCAGAGTTGTTACTACTATAAATAATTGTTTTAAACATAGGTAACTATTTAGCATATAAGAAATATTCTGACTTATTATTAGCATAGGCTTATTTAATTTTAGAGATACTTCAGCTGCTTTTTGCACATTAGCATATTTGACTTTCATTTCATAAAGATGAGTATTTTCATAATTTTGAGGTAAAATGAAAGCACTATCATAAATAAGTGTATGAGCACTACAAGCAACTATTATTTACTTTATAACCTGTAAGTAATGCCTACATTTAAATTAAAGCTGATCATGGAATCGGAGCAGTGGTGCAAGCATCTGCCTTGCTAACGCTAGCCTAGGACGGACCGCAGTTTTGATCTCCCAGCGTCCCATATGTATCCCCCACAAGCCAGGAGTGATTTCTGAGTGCAGAGCCAGGAGTGACCCCTAAACATCACCAGATATGGCTCCCCCCCAAAAATAAATAAAACCTGATCAGATCTTGTAATGCACAATGGATCTGAAATTTAATATTAAAAGCCCTGAAGTGACTATCTCCCATTTCTTTTTTTGGGGGGGGGCACACCTAGTGAAGCTCAGGGGTTACTCCTGGCTATTTGCTTATAAGTTGCTCCTGGCAGTACGGGGGACCATATGGGGAACTGGGGGATCGAACCGCGGTCCGTCCTAGGTTAGCGCAGGCAAGGCAGGCACCTTACCTCCAGCGCCACTGCCCGGCCCCAGACTATCTCCCATTTCTTGAGCATCAAGGTGGGAAGATATTTGTCCTAAGCAACTTTGGTTCTATTTATTTTCACTAACATTGTGCTATAATTACTAGCTAAAAAATGGAAATCAGAGCAAATCTATAATGAAACTCCCTCATGTGACAAGGCAGGCCTCTCTACTGGAAAAGAAAGCAGTTCACAAACATGTAGCAGAATGGAAATGGAGTGAAAGGCTCTAAGGAGACATGTCTGTATGTAGGTGTATGTAAGTAAACCTTTCCAGGTCCTTGATTTCATGGATTCTAGAGAGCAATTATGAGCAATGATCTCATTGCTTAAAACTAAGGATCCCAAAAGAACTATGAGAAAAAAGTGAATTTAAAGGACTGAATGACAAGAACGAGACAATCTTGCCAAGGGCAATTCTGTTGGCTGACATCATAACAGCAAGGGCTAACTCTGTTTTACTTATCCCCTGGGTAATCTGTGTGTCTTCTACTCTCATGTACTCTGGGTTGCAACTTTTCCTGTTGCTTTGTGGTACACTTTATTTCTAGTGTGCAATTCCTTTCTTGTACTGTCTAGCAGTCTCTTCTCTTTTTCCTCCTCTGTGATATTTTCTCAGTCAAACTATCTTGCTTCCCAAAAAGGCAAAAGAATTAAAGGTATGAGAATTTGTTACATCTCTTATTGTGAAACTTGTGTGACTGTAAATTTTTCAAAGTAAAATACATATACTTCTCTCACTTTAAAACTCACCTTTTATTCTTCATGGCAAGCAAAGAATTCTTGAACAGAGATATTTAATGAAGCAAGCAAAATCATCCTTTTATTTTCTTCAGAAGAGCTAAGTTGGAGATGAAATCTGGCTGAGATGTTATCAGTTTGTATCAATACTGCATGATATTTTGCCCTTTTATTCCATTGAATGAAATTGTTGACTTCCTATAAAAATATGCGTATGTTTGAGACAGAGATTTGAGGATGGATGCATCAAACACACATATTTTGGGTGGATGATGGATGGAAGGATGGATGGAGATGCTGAGTTAAGAGAATAATTTGGGGGCTGGGCGGTGGCGCTGCAGGTAAGGTGCCTGCCTTGCCTGCGCTAACCTAGGATGGACCGTGGTTCGATCCCCCGGTTCCCCATATGGTCCCCTGTGCCTGCCAGGAGCGACTTCTGAGCAAATAGCCAGGAGTAACCCCTGAGCATCACCGGGTGTGGCCCAAAAACCAAAAAAAAAAAAAAAAAAAAAGAGAATAAATCTTTTTTTTTCTGTTTTCTAAGGAAAGAGGAACATAGAATTCCTAATAGTGCATTTAGTAACTAACTCATAACAAAAAGTATTGACACTGTAACTTGAGTTCCTGCTGAAAACTGGTGCTATAATTATAGCTTATATGTGTATATATAAAACTCATGTTATATAGAATGAGGAAACCACAGGCCCTATATTTATGAAATGTACAAATATGGTCCATGGAGGTTCCAAATTTCCTGCTACCTTTTGATCTGTGAGGAATATCCTTGCTTGGGACATAAAAATAAGAAAATCTGGAGATCTCAGAGGAGGAATTTCTAGGAAATGAATCTGGTAGGAAGAGAATGAGTTGCAAACACACTTGGAACCATAACTAAGCAGGAAGAGTCAGCACTGCCTGGCTTGGCCTCCCTTCCTGGTGTTTATTAAAGCCACAGGACTAATTGCTGTGGGAAAAAGAAAAAAAAAACACAGAGGAAAAGGAGACAGGCCCCACCCTCGTGATACTGACAAATCAGTTGGACTGAGCACAGAGAAATAAACTCGAGAGCACTCTGCCAAGTTCACTTGATGTCAAAGCAGAGGATGTGAGTCTTGTGAGGAAATCAGTGGAGGCCTGAGGGATGACTGATCTAGTCAGTCTTGTAAGGCTGCCTGAAGGAGAGGTTTTATGGGTGGAGTTTTTATGGAAGTGAGGAAAAGCTTGGATTTTTCTACACACAGTTTGTCACTTGAATAAAACGGAACACACCTGGAGGGCAGGGATACAGCTTCTTTTTCTTATCCCTTCCCAGAAGTCTCTGGTTACTCTGTGGAAGTATTTACAAAGAACTTGACTGACTGAACTTAGTGTATCATGATGCTAAATTGATGAAAGCCACCGGTCACAGCACACAGAGGAAATAGATGTTGTAGGCATCTGTCAACCTGTGCTTTTTGTCTTCTCTGTTCTCCCTCTTTGTTTCTTCCATTTCAGTCTATCTGTTTCTATCTTTCTCTCTCTCCTCTCTCTCTGTGCTTTTTCTCTCACACATACATTCACACACATACACACACACGCGCACACACACACATACAAGTGCACACAAGACAGAAAAGAATCGGCATCCAAGAAAGAACAAATATCCCGAAACCTTGTGCAGCTGGCCCCTCTGAAAGGGTGGATCTGTTGAATGCCATTGGAAATGTAAGGATCTCTTGTGACAGTAAGGTCTCAGGAGAAAACCCATAGCTAAATTGCTAAGTTCTTTGGGTCTGAAGCTTTTTTTTCACTTGCAGTGCAGATAAGTGCCTGATCTTATAGTATCATGTTTCTGACTTCTTTGTTCTGGCTTCTCCCCCCCAAAGCCCCAAATGCCATTTTCATTTGTTTTTCAAGTTTAGAACATGTCAAAGAGCTTCTCTGAGTGGTAGGTGGTTTTACAGACCACATGGAGAATGAAAAGTAAATATCATCTTGGAAACAGTCCACCTTTGAGGGAGGGGTTGGATTACTTTACAATCTTGGCTGTGTCTAAACCTGAAACAGGAAAGGGAGACCTGAGGCAATGAGTCACCTGATTTAGACCCCAAACATCTTGAATATGGGGAATAATTGAAGCACGATCTTTTTTCATTTTTTTTCTGTTTTCTCCACTACTCATCCAATTTATATATCTTAAAAGATGGTTTATGGACAGGTAATATATCAGAAAATCATTGGAAAAATCAATCTTGCTCATTTTTCCTTTACTTACCTTCCTTTACTTTACCTTAATCATTAAAGATGATGAGAATTCTGGCCTCAATTTTAATCAGTTGTACTTGAGAAATTAGTATTTTTTATTGGCTATTCTTGATGGAATAATGGAACCATGGCATTTTAAAGTGAGACTTGTTTATTTGCACTTAAGCCCAAATAATAAACCTTATAAGTACTAATTAATTCTACACCTAACGATCAACACATGATATAAAATTGAGCCTGGTGGATGACCACTGATTTCTTACACTATCTACTTTAAGAGATTGGCATTACTAAACTGCTAAACCTCTTTTGAGCTATGAAACAGAAGTCTTTGTAAAACGTTCAGCTAATGGAATGGTTATTAAGTTTGAGTTTCAGAAATATAACTTATAGATACACAATTAGAAAGTAATAAAACTGCCATACAGATATGTTAGATTAAAGACCTGTCAATTTTCTGCACTTTTTGGCCAACTCAATTATAAAGATTATATTATATTATATTATATTATTATAAAGATCTACCATTTTCTAGCCCTCAATTTACTTAACTTTTAGAATTAAAGCATTGTTTTCAGTTCAATAATTTTATTCCAATATTTATATTTTATTCCAATAATGTTTAATATCTGTTGTATTAAACAGCATATATATGTTTGGGTGTAAGTAAAATGTAGTTCTTAGCTTTAAGAATTACAGTCTAAGCTGACATGGATACACATAAAATTTCCATTTTTTAATTTTTTTTGTTTTGTTTTTGTTTTGGGGGTCACACCCAGCAGCGCTCAGGGGTTACTCCTGACTCTACACTCAGAAATTGCGCCTGGCAGGCTCAGGGGACCATATTGGTTGCTGGGATTCAAACCACCGTCCTTCTGCATGAAAGACAAACGCCTTACCTCCATGCTATCTCTTCAGCCCCTAATTTCCATTTATTTTAAACAATCATAATTTTCTCTGGGTATACAATAAACATTTTGTTTTATTATTTAATTTTATAACTATCTTGACCAAGTGTAAATTCTAAACAGAGATCTAGGTGGTCTTTTTTCCAAGTAGGTAGAATAAGGAAGGCTTTGCAAAGATGAATAGTACTTCAGATAAGCCCTAAACAAAGAACTGTGTACACGCAAACACCCCCCTCCCCACACACACACACGGGTTTTATTAGGCTAAGTCAAAAACAAAGGTTTTAGATAAAGCCTTTCATTCTGGGGAAAAAATAGAAGCAAATTAACAGAGGTAAGGAAATACAGTGCATGTTTGAAAGAGAGTAGTTAGTGTTAGATGTGAGCATTAGTAACAGTGCAGAGGTGAAGGGTGGAGGTGAGCAGTGAATCTAAGACAGTCATTGATATCTTTATCTGAGTACCTTGATAGAATCCAGAAATTGAGGTTCTGAGAAATGGTGCAATCTTAAAAGACTTTTGAATACTTGTATAACCCATCAGATAAAATATGTTTTACAGAAAATTCATAAGTTTAATAAGAAGCATATGTAACTATCATAGAAAGTTTTATGATTAATATATTAGGGTTAATTGCTATAATAAATCTATTGGCCTGTGCTCAAGGGAAGTAGTGTGGATTTTATGTTTGTATTACAGCTCTGGGGATCAAACCAAAAGCTTCTAGCTTGCAAGGTATGATGTTCTGTCACTGAACTATATATGTGACCCTCCAAATTGATATTTATTATCCAATAATTAGTAACTTTAATATATTAGTTTGATTTGGGAACCACACCTGATTGTATTCAGTGTTTACTCTTGGCTCTGACTGCACTTGGGTGACTATTCATGGGTTTAAATCTAGGTAGGGTACATGCAAGATAAACACCATATCCATTTTACTATCTTGCCAACCCCTGGGGTGATATTTTTAAATATATATGTTCCTAATGGAATAGTTAATAATCAGCATATAATCTGATTAATTTCAAAATAAAAATACTTGGGGCTGGAAAGATAGTACAGGAGTTGATATACTTTCCTTACACGTTTTGACCAACTCTGTTTTGGACCTCGGTAACAATAGAAGTGAATGTTGAGTACTTCTGAGGTGGCCAAAAAAAACAAAAAGAAAATAAAAGAAAAAGATGTTTCTAACTACCTGATCTATATATTAGCAGTCTGAGAAAATTTCCTTTCATTTTGTATATCTACATTGAAATTGTTGTAGCATTATTACTTTTTTTTCTTTTTTGTTTTTTTGGTTTTTTTTTGGCTCACACCCAGCAGTGCTCAGGGGTTACTCCTGGCTCTACACTCAGAAATCGCCCCTGGCAGGTTCAGGGGATATGGGATGCCAGAATTCGAACCACCGACCTTCTATATGCAAGGCAAACACCTTACCTCCATGCCATCTCTCCAGCTCCGTAGCATTATTTCAATGCATATGCCTTACTGTCTTAATGAAGCTTATAGTTTTCTGGTGGATGTAGACCCTTGTTTCATATTCCCTTAAACTGGTACAAACAGGGACACTCTGTGAATCCATATTGAATGAGTCATGTGTTGAATGAATAGTCCTTAGGTTAGCCATAATTCTGACTGTTAGCATCTAGGTGAGTAATTAACTCCAAATGAAAAGAACTCCGAACTTTCAGAAGAATCCTATCTCTATAAATTACCAAGTACCTCAGTACCATAGTTTCCTCAGATCTAAGTTTCAGCACACACCTTCAGATTCTACATCACGAAATTTGGACTAATGGAAGAGATTGAGCCGAATACTGTTCATTATTGGTATCTGAGTCAGTAAATTGAACCAGAGGTTGAATGCAGCCCATGGTCTGTCTGTCTTGTCTGTCTTAGTATGAACTGAATCTAAGAATGGTTGATCTATTTTTAAATAGTTATGACTTTAAAGTAAAAGTTGTTACATGTGGAAATTAAGTGAATCTTCTGGGGCTGTTTTTTTTTTCATAGCCTGATAAATGGAATCTGACACCTGAAACCCAAATGATTGTCTCTCTGGCCTTGACAGAAAAAGCTTTTTGATACCACCAAGCATATATTTTTTTTAGTCCTCTAAATCCAAATCTCTGAGTTTCCTCCTTTAGTGTGTAAAGGGAAAAATGAACTTAAGTTCATTAAAAGAAGTAATTGCTAGCTTTGTTGCTAGTGATTTTTCCCCTTCTCCTGAAAACCTGGAATGAATGATTTTGATCTGGATTCCCAAAGAGAAAGACTAACAAGGTAGAAATGTTTTATCCATTACTATATCTCTTTATGCTGTTGATTCTGAAAATGCTTTTTTCCTGTAGTTTGGGGAGTTACATTCCTTCATTAGTTGTACTCTGTATTTAGTTCATAGTCAGATGGTCATACCCACAGATTTATGGCAAAGCAACTTTTCAAGATCTTTGTAAAGGTGTTTGCATTTTCATTTCTTCCAAGATCTCTTCAGGTAGACTCGGGAATTTAGGATCATTGATTGTGAACACTGTTGCCTTTTTACGTGGTTGGTTTTTCGTCACACTACCTTCCTCTTATTCACTCAGTATATCTGTGCTTTGCATTGGCTTAGCTGTCTTAGGGGTCCTGGGACCTTAAATTAGTAAATTGGGGATGGGGATAAAAACAGTTTGTCTTTTACACAGTGAGGCCATTCTATGTTGTCAGGGAGACATCAGGTTTGGATGTAAAGGAAAAATTTGTTCCTCTTGAGCTGAGTGTGGTCTGGCTTCTACCCACTTTCCAATTCTGTGGAAGGTATTTCAGAGAAGGTCACCACTAACCTCTGCTACCCAATCCAAGGAATCTTTCACTGTCCTCATTCTGGTATCCTTTATGAAAGGCCAGGCACACTGACCATTTTTCAAGCTCTCCTCCTGGGATCCCAGAACTAATGTATGCTCTGAGGGCTCTTCTCTTTCTCTTTGCCCTTCTCAGGTACTTCTCTCCGGACACTTGCTTATTTTCTTTCCACAGGTCTGTCCTGAGGAAGCTCAGTGGCATCTGTTTCCATTACCACTGGATTTCTTTTTGTTTTATTGAAATCATTGTCATTTACAAAGTCTTTCATAGCTGGATTTCAGACATGACTGGAATTTTAAGGAATGTATTTTTAGCTTTCTGTTACCTACATTTCATCAGAGACAGTTCAGTTCCCAATTTTAATGCTTGGTGGAAAGTAAATCTTATTGGTCATGTAAAATTATGGTTGTATAATATACATCTATGTATGACAAGATGTTGTTTGATATATATTTAATACATACGTTTAAATGTGACCATTACAACATTTAATGTGAGTAACATTGGTGTTACAATCATCAGAAAATTATCAGTATAAAACCAATAATTAAAATGGAACTGAGCAGAACTGTTGGGATTTAATAATATATGGACTCTACCTGAGGGAATTAAAACCACATACACACACAGAGATAAATAATGATATAAGATAGTCTAAAGGCAGTTTCAACTAATTGTAAATAATAAGAATGGATCTGTTTTATATATCTCTATGCTTCAAAAACACACACTGATTGTTTAATACCAGGTACTAGATAAATGAACAAAGCCCAATTCATAGTAATTTTTAGTTGCATCTTCTCAATGTGTTAAACTGGAATTTGATCTTGGACTATGTTTATTATGTCAATTATAAATAAAAGATAGAATTATCCTTAATATTTTCTGAGAACTCATTAGCCATGAATAATATAGTTTCATTTTTCAAGTTTGAAATAAAAAGTAATCTAAATAATGGAGATTTAAAAACGTGCAAGTAATACAAGCATTAAATGTACAGAATTTAAAATTATGTAAAGTTTATTACTTATTTAAAAGGTTGAATAAAAATGTAGATTAAAGTTCCTAATTGTGGGGTGGAGTGATAGTACTATGGGTAAGACAATTGCCTTGCCCACAGCCAATTGGTTCTTAGCACCCAATATGGCCTCTAAGCCCTTCCAAGGAGTGATTTTTCACAATTTTACTTCAAAATACTGGATTTCCAATGGCCTATTTCTGTGCCCCCATTTTCTGCCTTTTTCTAGTTTTGAGCTTTAGCTCAGGAAGATAAATAAATAAAGCAATTGTAAATCTTTCTACAAGTTCTTCCACTTCAAGAACTTATACATATTCAATCTTCTGTTTATTAACTAGAAATTCTTCTCTAGAACTACTGCTATAGTCAAGTAGCTTGATTCTGTGGCCATCTTTAGTTTTGCTGTGTTTCAAATGTCATGTGCTCAAAAATAAAAATAAGTTTTTGTTTGAATTTTGTTCTTTGGTTGCTTTGTTTTCCTGTTTTTTATTTGTTACTTTTTTTTTGTATTTTTTGTCTTTTTGTTACGTTTTTCTTCTTTTTTTTTTCTTCCCTGCTGGCCTGCGCCCGCCCCCTAATTTTCTTCTTTTAAATTGATATCTGTAACCTCTAGACAGACTCCTCCTGGTTTTTTTTGTTTGTTTTGTTTTGTTTTGTTTTGTTTTGTTATGTTTTTGGCCACACCGGTTTGATGCTCAGGGTTTTCTCCTGGGTATGCGATCAGAAATCGCTCCTGGCTTGGGGGACCATATGGGACCTCAGGGGATCGAACTGCAGTCCATCCGAGGCTAGTGTTTGCAAGGCAGATGCCTTATCTCTAGTGCCACTGCTTCGGACACTGGATCTTTTTTCCTTTTTCAAACAGAACCACATAGCTTGAATCATCTTGTTCTGCCTCATAAATTGAGGGATAAAAGGATGGATGGTACCAAGACCATACAGTCGTATGAACTTAGAATAGAAGTAAAATGATCAGACTTAAACACCAAATCCAAAGTCAATGACAGCAGAATTCATACCCATTCTACAACTAGCTATGCACAGAGGGGACCATTTATACTAATAGCTCAGGGGGGGGGGGAAAAGGGGGACATGGAATGCATGCTGGGAAAAGGTTGGAGAGAGGACAACACTGGTAGTGGGAATGTCCTGATTCATTGTCACTATGTACCTAAAATATTACTATGAAAAATTTGTAATTCACTTTGGTCACAATAAAAATTATGAAAAAAATATAAAAATAAGTGTATTAGATAGATACATTTAGCTAGAACTAATGCAATACGTACCTTTTCCAAAGTCATATCAGATTGATTTTTTACTCCCTGATCCTTGACTCAGGAAATACCCTGACTTACTAGTTCTATTATTTGTTCTTTCTTGGCAGTAATACTAAATATACTTCTGAATAGACTTACTTTTTAATAAGCCAGTCATTGTTTTTGGTTAGCTTTTTTTTTAAGTACTAGAAGAACTTACCTTTCATAACAGTCATCACTTATAGAGAATGGAATCTATATACTATATATTATATTATAAGGAATCCTGTATTGAAAGGTACATTTATTTAATTTTTTGGCTTTGGATCCACACCCCAAAATCCTCAGGGATTACTCCTGGCTCTGTACTCAAGTATTATTCCTGGCAGTGCTTGGAGGACCATACAGGATGTCAGGGATTAAACCAGGGTCAGCCACATGTAAGGTAATGTCCTACCTGCCATATTATCTCTCTGGTCCCAATCACTTACTTCATTTTTTTTTGGGGGGGGTCACACCCGGCAATGCTCAGGGGTTACTCCTGGCTCCATGCTCAGAAATCGCTCCTGGCAGGCACAGGGGACCATATGGGGCACTGGGATTCGAACTGATGACCTTTTGCATGAAAGGCAAACACCTTCCCTCCATGCTATCTCTCGGGCCCCGTTACTTCATTTTTTTAATATCAAGGCTTACCTTAACCATAACTGTCTATAAGTTTAAATTACCAAGTGATGCTATTTTTTTATAAAAGATCTTTCTTAAAATTATTTTCATATCATTGGAGAATGACCAAGGTTAGTTAATAGAATGAACTCTTCTCTGCTGTCCAGCTATTTTTTGTTTGTTTGTTTGTTTTTGGTTTTAGGGTCACACCCAGCAGCGCTTAGGGGTCACTCCTGGCTCCACGCTCAGAAATCGCTCCTGGCAGGCTCTGGGGACCATATGGGATGCCGGGATTCGAAGCAATGACCTTCTACATGAAAGGCAAACCCCCTTACCTCCATGCTATCTCTCCGGCCCCTGCCCAGTTATTTTTAGAGTTTTTGACAGTAAAAAAAAAAATTGTAGTTGGGAGGAATAGGTTTACATTCAACGAGACTGACCTTGGTGTTCATTGTACTGAGCTTTGTTGAGTTTATTCTTTTATCATTACTGTAAGTTTGCAGCAAAATTGTTTCTTCGAAAAAATTTTTTCCTCAACCTTGTACCATAAGAGTGAGGTAACTATACATCAGTCTATACTATAAATATGTTTATTGATTTTTTGTTTCTTTTGGGTTTTTTTGGCTTTTGGGTCACACCCGGCAGTACTCAGGGTTTGCTCCTGGCAGGCACGGGGGACCATATGGGGCACCGGGATTCGAACCGATGACCTTTTGCATGAAAGGCAAACACCTTACCTCCATGCTATCTCCCAGGCCCCATGTTTATTGTTAAGGTCCAGAGTTGAAGAATGAGGCCACAAAATTGAAATAAAACAAAACAAGCTTTATTCTATCTACCAACAAGCTACATACTGACCTGCTAGGGCCAGGCCACCTCCTAAAGGAGGTGAACCGGCCCAGGGGCCATAAGCCAGGATATATAGGACTAGAAGCAAGAAGTTTTGACCTTTAAGTTGATTGGCTGTTGTCTAAGGTGTTTCTAGGGTGTTTCATCTGTCCTATTATTGGCCAGATGTCTAGGGTAGTATATTGTTGTTTATAGGGGCCTTGGGGTCTGTGTCATTACTGTTGGGATAGAACTTAGCCCTTAAATGGAAATTTAGCTTAGTTATCCTTAAATGGAAATTTAGCATTGATTCAACAAAATGGAGTACTTTCTGCTCTAGGCTTCACACTTATAAGTGAAGTTGCTTAGCTATTTGAATCTGTTAAATGTATATTTAGCATGCTTTATAAAATACAACTTTTGTATAGAAGATGTTTTTTATTGAATAGATTTTAAATTCCTAAATAATTGGATTGTCATTTGTAATTCCAATATTTTTAGGAATTTTTTCATTATGGGGTTTGCATTGTATGCTCACTCCCAAATCATGGTGTAAAGTATCAATTAGATATATTTTAAATTAGTATTGGGAACGATCTTACTTGATATGCTTTTTTTTAAATTTTATTTTATTAATTTGATATGATTTAATTGCCAACCATCCCACTCTTCCTAATTTTAGCATACGCTCAACTATATAACCAGTTTTCCTTTCAAGAAAAACACATTCTAGGAATTCCAAAAGGGATTCTAAGTTGGTCATTTTCGATTTCTCTTGATTTCATTTACAAAACATGCAAAACAATCCTTGGTCTTTGACTTGTGAAAACCAGAAAATCATTTTCCACTGAGGCCCAAACTTTCTAAATCAGAATTTACTTAAGAACAAATACACTTGCCATTTATAAGTCTTTAAAATGAGGATTTCAGAATGAAATTTCCAGACCACCTTCACCAAATCCACGTCAACACATGTTCCTAAAGCACATTAAATTATACAATACTCTTGCAAGTCTGAGTAATATTTCCCAAAGAAGGAAAAAGCTTTTTCTTAACTCTTGGGTTGGCTAGTTAGTTGGTAGAGGGGAGAGAGATGAGTTCCAATAAGGGCTTAGGGTATGTGTTGGGCAGTGGGTGACCATTTTCAGTGTTCAGAGAGCACCCACTGCAAGTTTTTGCTGTCACACTGGATCTTTACAACTCTAGCTTATAAAGTGATTTATGGGAGCTCTAGCCCATCCGGCCAGCCATATATCACCTTCCGGGTTGGCTTGGTTGACACCTTGTCACATTTTTGTGGGCTTGAGGAATTCATTGTTCTTGTTTGAACTGATAAGAAAAAGAAGAAGAAAAAGGTTTTCTTCCTGAGACCTTGGGCAAATCCAAAGGGTTTGAAATATTGACTTGGAGCAAGGCTCTGTGTTCCCAAACAAGCAATATCGGGAGTTGCCATTTTCCTGTGTTCCCTGGAAACTTTGCCATTAGGTGTGTTGGCTGCAGCTTTCTTTGACCCAGGGACATTATTTCCTCCAACTTTTTTTTTTCCCCTGAGATGGTTCTTTGGAGCAGGGCTTTGGGCAGCTTAAAGAAAGAGAGCACGTTCCTTCAAGAAGTAGGAGATAGAATGGCTTGAGAAGAAATTCCAATGGAAGGTAAAATGACCTTGGTCACTGGGGGAATGTAAAACACGCAGTGACTTTTGATGTGAGCCGATCATTCCCACGTTCATCCTTTGTACCGTGTGCTTTTTGGGCATGGTGCCATACTGACCTCTGCCCTTTGATATGTACTGCCCCATGCCTCATTTACTATTTTGGCAGCCTGCACACACGGGCTGGCATCCTAGCCAGGCACTTGAAAGCAGCAAAAACTTGTGGAATGTGAGCTGCTCAAGCCGATAGTTCAAAGTGTGTGTGATAGAGACGGAGGATATTTTCTTCCACTTCACCAGAGCAAACAAATGATTTGCTGGGGCTTATTAGGCCTCTTCAGAATAACGTCTGGGCTATCTTTGCTTTAGGAAACTGATTAAACACCTTTTCCTCCAGGAATAGTAAGAGGCCGATTCATACCCTGTCATGGGATTGTTAATATTCATACTTCCTCTGTAAAAATAAAACATTTTCTTTGAAAGCAGTGTAGCACGAGAAATCTCATTCACTAATATTCTCTGTCATCAACTTTTGTTTATTGGGAAGAGAAGAATTTTTTCATACCCCTGCCAAACACTGGGTGTCCGGGGAGTTTTTGCATTTTTTGTATTATACTGTTAACGAGTTCTTGTGTAATGTCATAAATCATTTTTACCTAGAAGCGCCATTCACACATTCCCACTCTGAACCTCATCTTGAAAAGGAGCCATAGAAAGCTATTTTCAAGCTTTTAAAAATGGTCTTTTGCAACTGCATATCTTATAGAATGCCAATGTATAAAGTGCTTTTCGCATTTGAATTACCAAGCTTTTACTATCCCACGAAGAAAGGATAAAAAGAACTGTCCACATAGGTGGACAGAGACTGGGTTTCAAGAGTTGATATTGGGATGGCACTGAATGCTAATAGGTGTATAGTAACAAATTGCATGTAAAAACTAACGTTAGTTTCTGAAAAGGTGCTTTTCTGTTGCACTGCCCATAAAATGAATATTTTGAAAATTACATCTCTAAATGAATGCTATGCTGTTAATGGTAAATCAAAATCTTCACACATATCCAGTTTTTAAAATACACAAGCCATACCCTCCATTTTTTTTCCAGACTCTACTGAGTCTTTTTCTGCTCTGTGTTTGTCTTTTTCTTAGTTTGGACTCTGCTTTTCCAGAACTAAGTTTATTGCTAGTGTTTCACTGCTCTCTGCTGGAGAAGCCCAAAGCTAGGCAAAGCTTGTTAAACTCCAATCACTTGCAAGGAATGCAGGTGAGATGACTCAGCTGATAAACTCTTGGCCTCTGAAATTCAACTCAACACAAGCTGTATTCATGCTTGCCATAGATCACAGTTGGAAAGTCATACTGGGAAGATTAGAGATGGTTTCTTTGCGTGGAGGATGGGCAAGATGAAAATGGTGTGCTCCCGGAACTGCAATATGTTACTTGAAATGTTGCCTCTTACACAAGAATGCATTGACTGTTTAGTTTCCCAACTTTCATTCTTTCATTTTTGATACATTTTATAGAACTAATCCCACCCTTCAAAAAAAAGAAAGTAAAACTCTTTGATCAAACTTTATGTGCTTTTAAACAAACAAAAAACTTTTTTAATATGCACAGCATGGCTGAGAAAAATAACCAGGAATATTTAGTCAAATGAGCAGACTGTGGAGTAGGATCATTTTTACCCTAATTTTTCTAGATAGGATTAAATACTAACTTCTGTCTTCATGGGCATGATCATAAAACCATAGCATAATTCGGATGCTATGCTTCTTAAGTATGAAATAAAAGCACTAGTACAAAACTAAGAAACTGTAAACTCTGGGTAATATTTTAAATATCTATATTGATGTGCACATGCTCATATGTTATTGCACATGTATTTTATACATACTTGTCTATGCATGTACATAGTCTTTAGAGAAAGAGAGAAGATCGGAGTACATTTCTAAAGTGTATTGTGCTCTTTTTAGTTGACATCTTCTAACTTGAAAATAAGTCAAGGAATAGAAATCATGAAAAGTTACCCTCGTAACAACATTAAAGTGTTTTCCTATTCTACAGCATTCTAAGTGAATTATTGCTGTTCTGTCAAAGAAAACAAAAACATTTGGGAAGGACTGTTTATTTTACAGTGGTTGACCAAAAGTATGCAAGTGGTTATAAAAAAAATGTAGACAGCTAATGATGATGGGAGGTGCCATTTGCACATTCTGCAATCGACTTGCAAGTCCTGGACACTAATTCTTGATCGTTGGACATAATATTAGGAGCAAAAATATTTTTCCACAGGGAACATCTTAGCACTTTCAAAGCATGTTGGTTCAAAGCAAATAAATAAGACCTCCATACCCCATCCTGTGTCACTGGCACCTCACTCATGGGGCATGATATATTTTTCCAAGAACAAAAAAATTTGGCAAAAATATTCTCACCCAAGGTTATGACCATTGGATATTTTTGTGCTAGGACGCTTGTATGGTCTTTTGTAGTTAAAAGATCACAAGTTAAAAGCTGTTATTGAAAATATGAATAGATGTTTTTATTTTTTAAAAATGGGACATTCAGTTTTCCTCACAGTTTTCATATTAAATATAAAAACATAAGGGCTCGAGTGACAGTACAACGGGTAGGGCATTTGCCTTGCACATGGTTGACCTGGATTCAATTTTTGGTCCCAGACAGTCTGAGCTCTGCCAGGAGTAATCCCTGAACACCACCAGGTATGGCCCCCAAACAAACAAACAAAAACACACACACACACACACACACATACACACACACACTAATCCACTTAGAGAAGGTAACTAACTTATATGGCTGCACAGCTAGACAAAGTTGAAATGTACTAGTGATAAATAGGACACTGTTTGTATAATGTGTTTTTCCTCAGAACCAGTCAAGAACTCATTGATCTCTCCTCAGACCTGCTAATTTTAAAATTTAAGGATTTCTCATTGGTAAAACACTCTTGAATCTCTGCCTTGCAGATTATTGAGTTCCTTTTACTTACAAAAACAAACAAGCAAAAACAAAACAAAACAAAAAAAAAGAATCAGACAAAGCAGGATTCACTTAACTTTCTGGCAGATAATGACATACAATTTCAAGAGATGGGATTACAGATAGCTGGCTACATTTACACTTATTATAGAATGACAAATAGGAAAAGCTCCCAAATATGGCCCCACATGATTCTAACTCATAAAACCATACAGTAAATATTCATTGAGCAAATGTCTTGAGGGAAATGCTTCAAGTTTCCTTTCTCTGGATGCCACTGCAGTTTGTTTTCTGGATGGAAGGCAACGGTAGGAAGATCCCACTTTTTAATGGCATCTTTTTGCTCCACTTACCATATCGCCATGTTTGGGCAGAGATGCTGTGGACAACTGGCTAACCTAAAGCTTTGTCTCCAGAATAGAGAGAGCAAAAGAGAGCAGGTCCACTGGCCGCTGTGCCCCTACCTCAGCAGCTCTTTTCTCGTGTCCCTGAGTTTTGAGTCTGAATTTTGTGCAGCGTGCCCAAGACACAGTTGTCCTTTTGACAGCTAGCTCAGCGGTTAGTGTGTCCTCACTGAGACAAGCATCCAACTTTTGTCAGATACAGCATCTGCTTCCCTCTGTGAAATCCTTGGACTAATCACATGCTTGCTAGCCAGGATACATAAATAAAACTTGGCTAAAAAGCTACTTAAAGGTTTATGAAGCAATCTTGCTTTAATAGCCGGGAAACAAAACAAAAACAAAACAAAACAAAACAAACAAAAAAAAAACCACTCAAGCAAATCGTCATATGTGCTAGTAAGTAGCAGGAAATCAGTTATGACAGGAATTGGCCTGGCCTAAGATTTGAATATTGTCTGAGATGGAGTAAAACTGGGAGGAAAAAAAAAAAAAAAGATTTGCCCCAAAGAAGAGCTTGATTCACTTCCTGGCTCACAGCAAACAGCTCTGCATGCATCCATCTCATCTCAAGCCCTGCCATTGCTGATAAGGAAAAAACCTGATAATCTGCGGGAGAACAACCACTCACACATGTGCTGGGAAAACTGGTCACTGTTAATCACAGTGAACTATACGCCTTTCCCCCAGGTCCTTAGAGGTGGCCTGAACCCTGGCGAAGACAGTCAGTAGGTTTCTGCTGCACTGCATTGAGAGCTGTCCATTGGGGGCTTCCTGTGTGGCTTTTTTGCAGATGGATGCAAAAAGTTGCATGTTTCCGTTTCTTATCCCGGGGACTGCCAAGCATTCCCTCTGACTGTCTATCACCAAAGCTGTCTGCTCTGACCAGAGGGAAATGAGCACGGAAACCCCCGGTGCCTGTGCCTGCCAAAAGCAACCTTAGGCAATAAAAGCTCAGCAGACGGCAAGATCCTGCCTGTAGACCTTTCTGCTGCTCATATGAGAATCACGCGCTGCTATTTCAGTGGCTTTTGCCAGCTGGCCCTTACCCACCTTTTCTTTTCCTACTGAGTTAGAGAGGAAGCCTCGGCTGTGGTCCCGCTTGTGCTGCCAGGAGTGTGTCTGTAGTAAGGCCAGCAGCAAAAACAAAACAGGGCAGAGCCTAGTGAGGCCTGATCAGAGCAGCTGAGCCTGGAAGCAGAGTAGTCCGCCCCCAGCAGCAACAACTGCATGCAACATCAGAAGTAGACACATGCTTGTAAAGATGTGGAAATGGAGACCAAGAAGGGGCATCCTGGGTCTGACTGGTATCCCCAGAACGTGTCCACAAGAGCCATTCGATCTTAGCAGTTCGGGAGCTGGCATGTAATCATAGGCCAACTCACACCTTTTCCCCAGCTCAGTCATTGCATGTTTGGTATTGGGACTGAAAATGATACTTCCCTCCATAGAAGAGTGGTTGTGAAAGCTAGCATTCTCCATCTTTGTTTTCTCACTTAATTTCGACTGTCACCCCATGAAACTCACCCTTCCCTTTCCTCTTTGCAACATGAAAAGTGAGGTTTAGAGAACGTAAGACCCTGAAAATCCCGGGGCCGAAAGATAGCATGTACTTGCCTGGCATGCTGCTGATCATGATTCAATTCCTAACACCACATATCGACCTCAAACTGAAATTTTCTTGAAGTTGTGCCTAGTAAGTCTGGTATCATCACAAACCTTCCAAACGATTCCATTTCTTAATGGACATTAGCAATATCAAGTTTGTTTTTAAAACAGGTGTTTATAAATTTGCATTTGTATCAAAAACTTTAAAGTTTTTTGGGGGGTTAGGGGCCACACCTGATGGCACTCAGGGGTTACTCCTGGCTCTGCACCCAGAAATCACTTCTGGCAGGCTTGGCTAACCATATGGGTACCAAGAATTGAACCTGGGTCTGTCCTGAGTCAGCCACATGCAAGGCAACTCCCTACTGTTGTGCTATCACTCCAGCCCCCTTCTTTGAGAAACTTTTATATTTTTTCATTTTAAGGGTTTATTTAACATTTCATCTTCCCATAGAATCTTATTTAAAGTAAATTTTGATATTAAGCTATGATATAAAGTGGATCCAATGTACTTCATGAATCAATGTACTTGGATTATTTTGGGCAAATTTGTCCTAAATATTTTTGGTGTCCAAATTTCAGAGAAACATGTTTTCAGCCCTAGCCACGGTAAATAGTTGGTTTGAAAATGACATCACGAGAGACATACTTCTCAGATAAAAAAAGTTTGTTGTTATGTTCTTTTGGCCAGAAGAGAATCTTCTTCCAGGGAAATGTAGCCACAGAATGCTGGGTTTGGGTTTTATTAATATCCCTGTAGATTGAAAACAAAATGTTTTCCCTCCCCATTTTTGTTCTTTTCCATTTGGCAAAACCCAATGGTGATTTGCCATATGAGCCAATGTGTGTTTCATTTGCTTATTTTTTTGTGCACTCGCAGCCCTGGTGACGTCGCCTGGAATGCGTACAATCCCCAGGAATCAATAACAGGCTGGAAAATAGTTAGCTTTGAGGCAATAGGATCATTTGTGCACCTTACATTAATATTCCAACTATCTCAAATCAGTTTCCTTTAAAAAAATAAATAAACCATTTATAATGAATTTTAAATTTCTTTCAAATGTATAAAATGCAAGCCATCTCTCCCACATTTTTTTGATTTTTGGGCCACACCCAGTGATGCTCAGAAATTACTCCTGGCTATGTGCTCAGAAATCACTCCTGACTCGGGGTTACCATATGGTACACTGGGGATGAACCCTGGTCTGTCTTGGGTCAGCCATATGCAAGGTAAAAACCCTACCACTGTGCTACTGCTCTGGCTTCTTTTCCACATTTTTTGTTATTGCTATTTAAATCATCACAACTCAAAGATAAAAAGATATTTTCTAGTGACTATAGTTAAGTTACATTTTCAAATTATTTTATTTGATTATGTATTTATTTATTTTGGTTTGGGAGACACACCCACCAGTAGTCAGGGGTTACTCGTGACTCTGCACTCAGAAGTTACTCCTGGCAGGCTCAGGGGACCCTATGAGATGCCATGGATCAAACCCTTGAATCCAGGTCAGCCTTGTGCAAGGCAAACACCGTATCCTCTGTTCTATTACTCTGGGCCACTCAATTTTTTTTCTTTTATTTGAGTACCATGGTTACAAATTGTTTTAAAATGAGCTCTATGATCTAAAATATTTTTCCATAAAAACTTTTTTTTTTAAATCACCAACAAATTAGGTGGCCAAAAGACAAAACTTCTTGGGTAGGAAACACAGTACATGGGTGAAGGTGCTTGACTCTGGTTCAGTTAATACCAAACACTTGATATAGTCCTCTGAGCCTCTCTAGGAGTGACCTCTGAGCATAGAACTGGGGAGTAAGGCTTAGTCACTGCCAGGTGTGACCCCCAAACCAAAAAAATAAACAAAAATCTGAGCCTGACTCATGTTCATATGTAATTGCAGATTCTGTGTCACCATTTTTTAATATCCACTAACTAAAAGAAGTGCATGAGTTTTAGAGGTTAGGTTATTGAGTGTAATTAAACTGTAGTTTTCTCAAAATTCTTTTAAGCTGACATTTTACTCAGAGTTAAAGTCATCCGAGTCCTTTGTCTAGTGAGCTATTGATTCATCATTCTTGCAGGGTGTGTTTGGGAATGACACTGACTAAAGAACAATAAGGAAAGTGTTGGGAGAAAGAAGAGTAAATATAATCAGAGCACAACATTGACTGCAGGAGAAACTGAGACAAAAGCTTCTCAGTGTGCCTGAGAACCAATTGACTGTGGCCATTTCCACTCTGCCTTATCTTGAACTCACTCTTGCCTTTTTGAAGGCATAGTCCATTGATTTCCTCATTTCCTCTTTTCATCATTGCTTTCCTCTAGGGCCCCTTACCGAGTAAGACTCTTAAGCTATAGATTGAATCATGAAATTCTTGAGATGTTTTGATGGCTTTTAACTCATTTAAAATCGTAATGCATGCTACTCTTGGTCCAGAGTTATAGAGGGTCAACTGCCATTTCTCTTTATTTGCCAATTAAAATGATACCTTTTGAGATCATTACACAAATTGTCCACAGTGTGGTCAATGTTATTTTAGTGGGCAATTTCAAAGATGGGAATTTGGTGATTTGCCTGAATACTAGTTTGATAGAGGCAATTAAAGTCTGGTTTGGGCCAACAATAGGGCTCTTATGATGTCAACCAGGTGATGACGGCAAATAATGACATGCTACATTTTTTTGAGTTTAGTACAGTAGTCAATAAGTTACTTGAAATATTAAACACTAGTATAAAATGGGTTTTGTGTTAGATGATTGTGTCCAACTATAGGCTAATGTATGTGTCTGTCTGAGCACATTGAAGGTAGACTAGGCTATTACCTATGATGGCAGGTCACGGAAACATTAACATTAAATTGAATCTGCCAGGACTTAACTGTAGGGTTTTGTTGCAATGAAGCCATTGTGAATTAAAAATGCACTTAGCCTATCTCTCTCTTTCTTTTTTTAAGAACAGCTTTGGATTCATTATTCTAATTGTGTCTTCCTTGTTATTCACCCAAGATATTATGTGTATTTATATTTGCCATTAGATTTTAGATTTTTCTCTTGATCACCCTCCCAGTGATGCAGAAACACATAGATTCTCTCTCTCAGAAGCAGAGACTACACGAATTAGCAGTTGAATATTCTTTGTTCTTGGTGTCATTCTCCATAGCAGTTTGGAGGAGTATCTTATGAGTTGTGGAAGCTCAGATATTTTATTCTGGAGGAAGTTGGGTTGGGCACATTCAATAGTGTCCAGGGACTATTCCTGGCTCAAGGCTGGGGAACCCTATATGGTGCAAGGGATTTGAACAAGGTTAACTGCATGTAAGTCAAGTTCCTTTTATCCTTTGCATATGGCCAGTCACAAACCGCTTCTGGAGGATTCCTGAGTGCAGAACTAGGAGTAACCCCTGAGCACTGTCAGGTATGACACAACAAACAAACAAAAATACCACCTAAACACTTGTATTTTTTGTCACATAAATTGCACAGTCGAACAAGATATTTAAGACTTCTTTTATTTGGATTTTGAGCAGACTGTATAATAAGTCCAACATTACCATTGCTCTTTTTTCTCTTTAGTTTATAGGAAAGAAAAATAACTCATTTGAAGATCCTACTTGGCAGTGCTCAGGAGCTATTCCTGGCTTTGTGTTCAGGAACAGTCATTAGCAATGCTTGGGGATGGAGTGGGCATATATGATGCCCATACTTGAAGTAGGGTCAGCCACATATCACAAGTACCTTAACCCTTGTACTATCTCTCCAGCTCCATCATCCACATAATTCTTCCTCCAACTCTGTTTACCATATTCTCAGCATATGGCAAGTTGCCAGTATTCTATGACAACTGTTCCTTCTTTTGACCCACAAGATCTTTGCAGTGAATACAAAGCATTCAGATAGGCATACTGGGAATGGCCTGTATGAAACCTATTGAAGTAAATAGATAGTAAGTACATATATAGTACGTAACTTTGTATACGGAGTGTTAAAAATAATGGCTTGCCATAAAATGATGTTAATTGAAACACAATAGATGAGGGGGGAAAAACACTGTAGGAATGAAAATTCTGACTGTACAGACTAATGAATAAACTGGGACTTTGACCTTAAAGAACTGGGAGGATGCTTGCCAACACATTTTAATATGGATTGGAAGAGTTGTGGCAAATGACACCAAAATGTGCCTTCTTTGTTCTGGGTGATGAGTGTGGAGTGGCGTGCCCAGCATCTCCACCTCCATGCTCCTGGCAGGAGGACAGAGGCTGCATGTGCTAACAGGGAGCACACTATGACAGCAGCATGAAGAACTTGGCAAGGGGGTGCTGACCGCATCATTCCTGCTACCTTCTCAGATCAGGGCAGGAGGCTCGGGAAGACTGTTGGATGCGGAGACATACATTTGGAAACATCACATTCTTTTTATAGCACAGGCCTGCCTCCAAGGGAAAATATTGAACTTGGGCCCCTCCAGCACTATAGAGTCATCCCCACTGTGAGTTTATGGCTTGAGACTCAGATGCAGAAGGCTCCGAGAAAGTTTTCTATTCGAGGGAGATTCAGCAATTACATTCTGGATGAATGAGCACCAACTTGGGATTGGTTTGGTAATTTGCTTTAGCAGATTCCTTTTATTTCTTTTCTTGTCTGAAACATCTGAAACATTTTTAGTCGCTTCCTCCGAGTCTTCTTCGGGTCATTTTCAACTGTCTTTATGAAAGAGTCAACTGTGTGGGGTGAACAATGCCAAGGGATCCTTCAAAGTCGAGTTCATCATCTCTGAATGACTCCACTACATGGGAACAGAGGAGGCTGGCAAAGGGGCTCTGGCAGTCTGGCCCTCATGCTTTTTTGATCCCTTGGCTATGTTCAAGTCGTGTTGTTAAAACTTAAAACCAGGCTAGCCAGCTAGTGGAAGAAGCCTTGAGTTTTATTTCCACCAAATGGCGCTGTTCCCTGGAGCTGGAAGGAGGCTGACTTCAAACACAGTTATAACTGTCGGTCTCTAGTGGCAGCAGCCAGCAGAATGGCTTGATTCACAGGGTCCCTTTGGTGCAAAAGCTCTCTTCTTCTCCTGGGCCGTAAATCAACATCTGCATCCCGAGGTATAAAGGCTGCAGTGCATGGAAGTCCCTCTTCCTCCGCAAATGTGTCTGTGACAGATTTATACTGAGGGCTCCACAGTTACAGATTCCTATTATAGTCCTGTCCCAAGAACTCAGCCCCCATTTCCTGCCTGAGGGAGACCAGATCCAGGGTGAAGGAGGGGTGAAATTACAGCTTGATTCTAATTGCTTTTAGGATCAGAAGGCCTTTAAGGATGCGTGCAGCAAGATATATTTTGTTCATAGCAACAACTACTGTCTCGACACATCTTGGTGGTTCCAGATGAGGCCATGAGTCAAGGCAGCTCATCCCAGAACAAAGTTTTCCCTGTCAGGGCTTGCCAAGGATTGCGGGAGTACAGGCCAAACAGATACAGTGGGAAAGGAAGTCACTGATGCTTTTGTGAGAGCTTGTATGTATTCAGTGTCATTTCTGTTCCTTTAAGAGATCACAGTATTGGGGCTGGAGAAATAGCACTGTGGTAGGGCATTTGCTTTGCACACAGCTGACCTGGGATGGATTCGGGTTCTATTTCTTTTTTTTTTTTTACCTTTTTTTTTTTTTTTTGATTTTTGGGTCATACCCGGCAGTGCTCAGGGGTTACTCCTGGCTCCATGCTCAGAAATTGCTCCTGACAGGCACGGGGGACCATATGGGGCACCGGGATTCGAACCAATGACCTTTTGCATGAAAGGCAAATGCCTTACCTCCATGCTATCTCCCGGGCCCTCAGGTTCTATTTCTAGCATCCCATATGGTCCCCATGACTGCCAGGAGTGATTTCTGAGCACAGAGTCAGAAGTAACCCCTGAGTGCACTGGATGTGGCCCAAAAAAAACAAACCAAAACAAAATAAGAGATTACAGTATTAGGTGGGTGTATGTTCTAAGGTGTGGGGAAGGAGAAGGCTTATTAGGTTCATTTAGAGGTTTTGTATATGAGTCTTTGTAAATGGATGCAGAAGAGAGCTTGTGCTTGACAGCAGGCCCCTAATGACAATGTCTGTCCATAGCAAACATGATGATAGGTTTGCTATTGCCAGAACCCATTTGGGTTTAATATTCACTGCCATGGTTTATGGCTCTTGAGAATCCCTGGCTGATAAAGAGCTTAGAAAGGTTGACTGCCAAAACATTTGTTTGATAGTTCTGGAAAACAAGGATGAAGAGGGAAAGAGCTTTGAAGCGTTTGAATTTTCTCAGAGTA
The DNA here is from genome assembly GCA_004027635.1 of Crocidura indochinensis. Taxonomy (NCBI): domain Eukaryota; kingdom Metazoa; phylum Chordata; class Mammalia; order Eulipotyphla; family Soricidae; genus Crocidura; species Crocidura indochinensis. Next base: position 27,236 of record PVKC010000029.1, read on the forward strand.
TAAAATGCTTGACACATGGCTGGCACTCTCGGTCCCTATTTAAAATCCAGTTTGCATGATCATTGCTATTCCTTATTTTGGGTAGGTTTTTTGTTTTGTTTTTGTTTTGCTTTATTCTTTTTTCTCAGAGCACTCTTACGATGTCACTAACTGAGATATGATATTTTCATGTTTTCTCTTTTTTTAGTTTGACTATTTCATACTTAATGCTTTGTATAAATAATAGAGAGGAGTGAAAAATAAGGCCTCGCTAGTAACGAGTGTTATGGTTTGAAATTTTCAGTTCTTATTTGTTCTCTGCCATTGCTTGACCTAACATGAGCATACTCTATGTCACTGATATTTGGTCTACATATAGTGTGTATTTTTTTTAAAAAAGTTAATATTCTGCTTTTAAGAGCAAATCAAATTTGAAATCATTTAAAAACTTAGTTTTAAAACTTGACCATCTGCTAGACTTGTGAAAGAGGACTTGATAAGTAGAAATTTTGTGTGTGTGTGTGTGGTGTGGTTTATTTTATAGGCACTACATATTTCTTTGATGATCTATTTTCCAAGCCCAGTCTTATCTTTTAGAGGATGTTTTCAGGATTTATGCATTTGGCAAGATTTCAGAGAACTCTGTAGTGGTGGAAAGGTACACTTCATTTATAGGGAATTTTGAATCAGAGTTGATGAAACCATTTGTTTTGGTCTGTACTTATATTTGTTTCTTTTCTGAATAGTTCTTTCAAATCGATCTCTCTCTTTTTTTTAAAAAAAATTTTACTTTGCAAAATTAATCATTTTATCCATATGATCCAATAAAGCTTTTTCAATCCAGACACAGAAGGACATTTTGTAAGATGAATCAGGAGAGTATGCCAATTGTTTTTCAAGCCGTCGTGTATGTTGAGAAAATACTGTATTCATTATTGTTTGAAAAACTATATATTTAATGATGCAGAAGTAAAATTGACCTCTCCCTTTTGGTGCACAGATGTATAAATTTTATGAGAGTACACCCCAAGGTAGAGACTTATTGGAGTAACTTCTAGAAAGGGTAAGATTGGTCATAAACAGTGATGCAATAACCCTACAATCATGTATGCTCAATTATTTGAAAGCTTGGTCTGGGAGAAATGTTTTATATAGTTACATGGGCAAAAAGAAATAAGCATTGAGAAGCACAATCCAAAGGTTCATACTCTTTGTATATACTCCAAATAACATCCTAATACAGCTATATAATGTAAATCCACTGTTACCAGTAAAAGGGCATTTAAAACAAATAATAAAATGAACAACATTTGCAAAGCAATAAAGACACCACCTTTGCAACCACTTTACTATGGTTTTGAAAAATGTTAGTAATAGCTCTCCAAAGATGCAAATAAATAATATTTTATTAGATTTCAGCCCAGGAGAAAGGGGAGGAAAACCTTCAACTAAAATTACATGATTATTACTTTGCTCCTCCCTCAACCCAGCAAACATTAAAATGGAACATAAAATAAGTCTATAACAAGATTTATGAGGAAAGGTATTGCACTTAGGGGCACATTGTACAGGAGAGTCATTAAAATTGTTTGGGTCTTAGAAAGAGAGGAAGCCCCTTTTTAGAAAAATGAGAAATTCAGGTGTACCAAATGCCTTTCTGTCGACTACCTAAGGTTTAAGACTTTTAAAAGCCACTGTGCCTTAAGTTCCAAATTCATTTTCTATTAGGTCAGCTTCTTCTCACCAATACAACTGAAAAATTTATTTTCTTCATGAAAGCATACTAAAAAAAAATACAGTGGGCTTGGCATTTCTTTTGAATGCTCTGGTGCACCCAAGCCATTGAATGCTATAAACAATACAAGACCTCTTACTTTGCCATCATTTAGTTCAGGGTTTTCAGTAAACAAATATACTACCTTGAGAATGGAATAAATGAAAGCAAAACTCACTCATGTTTATGGTCCTTGTGTCATATTGGTCTGCCTCACTTTTCTTATTGATGGTATGCTCATTCTTATTTCTTTCTTTCTTTCTTTCTTTTTTTTTTTTTTTTTGTAAGAGTGATAGCTTAGCACCCTTTATGCTTTGTTCTTGTTTCTGGTGAATGCACTCCATTCAATTTATATAAATATTACCCTATTTCCTTTGCCTGATGCTTTCATGTTAGGCACAATCTAAGCTTCTATTCTCCTTAAATCTGAGGTAAGTGAGCAAATGGATGTGTGCATGTCTGTGTTTTCTTATCTGTGAAGTTTTAACTTCGTCTCACTGTTTAACCAGGAAACCCAGCAGCACAAAGGAGAGCTAACGAAAACTGTATTTCTATTGTGAATCTCCAAGGTTTGGCAATACCATCAAATGGTACTTTGGGTAGAAGGTTCATCGTTCATCTTCAGCAGAATTTAGGGGATTTTGAAAGAAGGAATGTTTCAAGGGGGTCTTTGAAAAACATTTTCTCCGAATGTTCATTGCATCTGAGATCCCATTTTTGTCCCTTTATTTGCTCCAGAATACCGCCAGACTGCTAACAAAGAAGGGACTGTGCTCCCAGGAATTTCCTGCATTCCTCTCTGGAGTAGGCATTTTTCTCAGCTACAAAGGCCCTTTGGCGAATTCCCTCTAATCATTGGATTTACCCTAGGCTCTGATAGGTGCCATTCATGGACTTGGTCTGCTGTTTGATGGGGCTGAGGCATTAATGGGATCTTTTCATGATAAATAAAACTGGGTTACATTACCAGAAGGGGTCACAAAGCTGCTCTTGTCAGAGGTGTAGTGCTTTTTCTTTTCCTTTCCCTTTTTTCCTCTTAGTCTTTTTCTCTCCTTTCTCTTTGTGAATGTACATGTGTGTACGGTCTAGCCATGGTTAGCAATAGATCTTCTGATCCTTGCTGGTGCTCATAAGTCAATGGCCAATTGCAGGCCTTTGTAAGACATAAGATGTTTCTATAAACTGATCTACAGTAGCCCCAGCCTGCACAGAGGTCTGTGTTTTCTTAATTGATTAAACAGTGGAGGGACAGACACTGCCTGAGGAATCTGATTTAGAGATCTTTCTGACATGATGACATTTAGTCACCCAAAATAGCTGGTTACTGGTTTGAATGAGTGCATGGGAACTGACACTTAATTTGAGCATTGGGCTTCCTGTGACTGCCCTGCCTGGTTCTTTTCTTACTGTCCACCACTGAGTCACACTTTGAAGGCATTTTTAGTCCCTATTGTCTCTTGTTCACTTTTCAAAAGAATGGAAAGTTGGTCAATGGAAACTTGCAATTGCAGAGAAGTGATAGAGTTCAAAAGCATTTTAGATTGAATTAGCACTAGTGTTCAATAGAGATGGATGGATGCCGTCTATAAATTAGGCAATGGGCCATCATGTTATTTGCATTGTAGAAAATAAATTGCTCTTTTTTCTTTTCCTTTCCCTTGGTTGCTGTTATAATAACTGGGGCTTGCATATGTTTGCACACACTGGGAGTGGCTGTGATGCTAAGTTATAGCAAGTCGGGTGTGGGTGTAGCATCCTGCTACAAAACTGCTGGGATTATATTCAATGTAGTAAGTGGCACTGGGAATCGAACTCATTACATTGCTGCACATTTGCAAGGCAGACAGACACTCTTTGCAACTGAGCTCAACCCCAGGCCCGAATTCTTATTTTCAATGAAATCTTTGTGCTATGATACATTCAGTGTTAAACAGCCTAATACATTGATACACTGAATTTTAAACAACCTAAAGGAGGCATTCCATTAAGTTTGATGCATTCTTTTATGCTCCATCTTTATGCTGGGACAAAAGGGTAAAGAAATAATCATGGAGAGCACCACCTGAAGAAATATGTATAAGAATGTTAGGGAAAGAAAATTATTGGGGGGTAATGTGGGGTGTTTTTTCCAGAGAAAAAAAGGCTAATTTATTCTTAGTATTCATCCTGATTAAGGATGGGAATTTTAACAAGAGACTCAACACCCACGTAGGTGAAAAATAATATGATTCCAGGCTGATTTCTAGCTTAGGGATGGTGATGCAAAGATGACTATCTTAGTAAATTTTCATACAGACAGGTGCTATATATATAGGTTGTTGAATGGGGAAAAGAGATCATTTAAAAATCATTATTTGAAGTAGAAAGATTACTTCATTTGGGGGAATTTGGTTTTTGACAAAAGCTATTTGGTCAGATCACTTTTCCTGTACTTTTCTAACTCTCACAGGGTGAAACTTCCACTTCTCAATAGAGACCTGCCAGCACTAAAGTTTCCTGCAGAGTCCTATTCTTCCTATCCAAAAAGATGCTTGCTGGGGTCACTTTTCCCATTAAGAAAGCATTCTGAGTTTTTAAATATATGCATGTATTGTCTCAGTTTTATACACATGTACATGTGTCAATCAAAGCCATTAAAGGCTTACATATAATTGATATCTACTGCCTTCCTGGTGATAGCCACTAACTGTTGAACTCCAGTGATGTCAAACATTTGATTCACATTATCTTATTTTTTCCTTCCAACATGGCAAAGTCATGTTAGTATTATTTTCATTTTGTGGGTAAAAAAATGGAATGCAGCGTGGTTCTCATGTAAGGGGCCCAATTTTCTCTATTTTTTTGTATAATGCAATGGTTTTTGCTACACACTTTGTCCAGTTTTAACTCTTACTCCCAAACGTATGAAACCATTCTACGTTTAGCCAAATATCCAAGTGTTTTCAAATATCTTTTGATTCTACAGTTTCCAGTTTGTGATATATTTCAGGAAAAATCATTTACACTATTTATTCTCCATAGTCACTGCATTTAACTTCTCTCTCATAATGGTTTTAGCTCTGACATTTTCTTGCTCAGAGTTCTCTTCAATATGCCATTGAGTTTTTTTCTCAAACTCATAGGACATAGGACACAAACAGTTTGTAAACTCTATCTATGATACAAGAAAGTATTGTGAGATATATAAATTTGGTGGAGGGAGATACAGATTTTAATCAAATTTCTTTCCAGATTCTCATCTAGAATTAAATGTAAATCTGACCAAATCTCTAAATGTATATTGAACAAAGGTCTAACTTAAACTGTTCTCCACATTCTAGATATTTACCATGAACTAACCTCAAGGATTTTATATTCTGAGCAGTAAAATGGTTCTTTCCAAGATATTTTTTTTCTGGTGAGAATTTAAAACTGTTCATGAATGAATAGTTTTCATTTAATTCACAAATATCCCTCAGCATCTAAAGAAAGCTGATAGTTCTAGTTCCACTGTGAACTGCTCTATCACATCTTAACTGTCAACAGTTTGGGCCTGGTTTCCTGCAACTTGGGGTCTTCTACCTCTGTCAAAATCAGACATCCAGGCAGCTATGTGGGAAATGTAATAAAATAATAAATAAGTCCTACAATCGAAGGAGGAAGGGAAATCTGTCTCAGTCATCTGGATAGTTGATTTTCAGAATCCTAACATAGGAAAAATTCCTTCATTATTCCAGATTATTTTATATATGGAGTTTAGACTTTGGCTTATTGCTACTAACAAATTGGGACATACTGTTAATGTTGGCAATGAAAACAGTTTAGATTAAGACTTCCCCATTACCAATTATTTCATTGCTGCTACCTTTACATTAGAGAGAAAGGACAGGAATGCTCAGTGTTGTGTTTTCTGGAAGGGCTTATAGTACTCTAACATGATTTGTTGCAATGACAACAGGTGATGAAATGACTTAGAATTTTCCAGACTCCTCCTTCAAGAACTCATATTTATTTCTACCCCCAGGGAATAATCAGATTCTTCTTTCCAGGTTTCTTTCTGGTATGTTATTAAGTAAGACGAATCTGTTCTTTGTTCAGAAGTTAGCTGATTGCCAAAGACTAAAGTTTACCAGTCAAAACTCTTGTGCATGATTCAGGAAGGAACTGAGCAAGTGTGATAACTTTTTCTCTTTTTGTCCATAGTGATCTCACAGTCACTAGTGGTTAAGGACAGGACCATCTATATCTAAGAATCACTCTGTGGCCTATAGTGATGTATGGAGCAGGCTAGAAGCCTCGGCACAAAATCACTGTTTCCTGTTCTCAAACACACAACCAAGAACAAAATTAACTCAATATTTTTAGTTGAAGTTCTAGTCATTTCTGAACTCACTGAAGTTTTTTGTTTATTATTTGAGCTTGAAGGATTCAATCTAGCTATCTATTACAGTAAATAGTTTGTGTACTAGGCCCAGTTTGAAAAAGAAGATCAACTCTTCACAAATTTTTTAAGGTTATTATTAAAAGTAGCAGTTACTGGAGCCAGAGCAGTGGCGCAGGCAGTAGGGCATTTGCCTTGCATACGCTGACCTAGGACAGACTGTGGTTCAATCCCCTGGCATCTCATATGTTCCCTCAAGCCAGGGGCTATTTTGGATCGAATAGCCAGGAGTAACCCCTGAGTGTCACTGGGTGTGGCCCCCACAAAAAAGAACCTAGTACTAAAAATTGAATTACAAAAGCTGAAGTTTATTAAAACCAAAGTTCTACATGAAGTTTATCATTTCCAAAGTATTTTATTTGATTATACTCTTATTTATTTATGTATTTATTTTTTGCTCTTGGGTTACTAATGTGTGTGTGTGTGTGTGTGTGTGTGTGTGTGTGTGTGTGTGTGTGTGTAAATAGAGCCATGAGTAAGCCCAGAGCACTATTTGCTGCTGTGGCTCCAAAACAAAAACAAGTCACATAAATGCATAGTGGAAAGTCATCACTACTAACTTTGTCTTTGAAAATCTACTAGTCTAAGTATTTCTATATGAAATATACTAAAGTAAAAAATTGACAATTAAGTGAAAGAAAAATCTCAGTTTAGTTTTTGAGAGTGTACTGGTTCGGTTTTTGTGACATACACACACACACACACACACACACACACACACACACACACACACACACACACACCATTCCCATATCTGCAGGTCCAGCTCAAAACACATTATGGAGCATTTTACTTTCAACACAATGTTTCCATTTCAAATAAGCACTAAAATTGAATAGCTAAACTCAGTTTCTTATTAATATCAATTTGTGAAGGCAGGGAACTATCTGAATTTGCCTTTCATAAATTGGTTCTTTGAAACCAACATTAATGAAGGTCATATGAACTACTTTCCAGATACATTCCTCAAAACTTACTTTATGAAGGAACTAGAGAGTTAATACAGTAGAATTTTCCCGCATGTGGCTGTCTTATCTTTGCCCTGATTTGAATTCCTGACACCACATATGATCCCTTGCTTTCAAAGTTAGGAATAGTCCTTGAGCACTAACAGATATTACCACCACCACCCCAAATAAAACCTAAAAGTCTTTTCCATCTCTGGTACCAGGGATTCAACCTATGGTCTCACACATACATGCAAGGCAAGAACTTTTCTAATGAATTATATCCCTGGCCCTCATAACACAATTTTTAAAGAATTCTACAAACAAGGTTCAAATTTCTCCAATTAAGACTCAAATTCATACAGCATTAGTTAAAGGATCATTCTGCTAATAAATGATCAAGGTACAATGTATGTAGTTCTGTTCTTTCTTACTCTAAGATTCTGTCTTCCTTGCAAAGTTTTTTTGTAGATTATGTTTAGTAGAAAACAGAGCTACATGAGATAAAAATTCCATTCTGTTATATCATTATTAAATACACACTGAGCCTATGAAGAGACTTTTTAGCAAGTCTTAGAATAAAAGTAAAGAACTTCTGGCTGATCGATCTGTTTTCCACACCAATGAAGTATGACAGAACAAAAAAAAGTATGACAGAACAAATGCCTAAAAATGAGGGAATAAAACAACAGAGTACATTGGCATCTTTGATATTCACAGGAAATTACAAAGTCATTTTTTACCTTGTGACTCTTCTCTAATAAACCATATCTTTAAAAAGTATTTTATTACTTTACTTGAAGCACTGTGGTTTACAATACAATTAATTTTAAAGTTTTTCTTATATATCAATCTAATACCACATCCATCACCAAAATGTTCGCTTCCCTTCACCAGTTCCCCTAGGATCTCTCACCTTTCCTCCAACACCCAGGTAAGTTTGTTTAAACCAATTATTCAGCTCTGTTGCTTTTGGTGATCTGTTGCTCCCTTGATATTTTCCTCTATTTCCCAACATATGAGGGCGACCAGTCTGTATCTTGGATAACATGGTTACAATAGTGGTAATATTTATGGGGATATATTCTTGTTTGTTTATGGACCACATGCAGCAGTGCTTAGGACACAGAGTTCCTGGCTCTGTGTTCAGGGATCACTGGTGGTGGGCTTGGGGAACTATCTGGGGTGCCAAAGAATGAACCCAAGTCTTTCATGCAAAGCAAATAACTTGCCCACTGTACTATCACTTTGGCTTCACTGTTTATGGTTTCGCTGTACAAAATTATGGTATTTCCCCACCACTAAAGTATGTAAGATCCTGTGTCATACTGCCCCTGTGTCACCACCACCCCACTCATGTCACAGGATTTACTATTTAAAATCACAGTGTGGCCTAAGATAATTCCAACCCTTTTACTCTCCACTTGTCTCATGTAAAAATGTTACCGTGCCTCTTACTGACATTCATTCAGAATTTTTTCTCTCAATTGTGTAGAGGAAAGTGGTCTGATGAACCAGATAGTATGATTAGGAAGTGAAAAGCTGAAGTGTTACGTAAAAGAAAGAAGGGCTAGCTTATTATTAAAAGTCATCAGTTTGATATGACATCAATTGTATTCCTCTAGAAACTGGAGAAATCCTGAAGCACATAGCAAAGTGATCTGAGAGGGTCAGTGCTACTTGGGAAGCGTCTACAGGCACAAGTGCAGGTTGAACAAACTGAGGCATCCTGGAGGACCAAGGCCATGCAAGGGTCCCTGGTTAACAGGAGCCACTGCAAATAAGAGTGAAAATAAAAGGTTCCACGTGTCACCATGAATATTTATTTAGGTCAAATGTTAGCAAAATGTTTCTGACAGCCTTGTCAAACACTGCATCAGGAGACCAAAAAAGCTGTTTGTGATCAGAGGGCAGAATTCCTTCATCTTAAAAAAATGAATATGGATTAAACCATGACACATTTGAATCCATAGTTATGTCTTGGGACTTTACAATGGGTGAAAGTCTCTCTGGAAAGGGAGCCAATAAAAGATACATTCCGTTTTTATTTCCACAATGAAATAAGACTCATATTAACACATTTGCATTTAGGATAATTGTCCAGAATAGCTTGATTTTTTTTCATGGAAATAAAGAGAAAATGTTTTATTGGGGTTTTATATGCTAGTTATCAGTAAATAACAAAATCAAACACAGTGATTCTCATGAATAATAATTATAATATCTTGGTTTTAAGAAAACTCAAAAAGTCCCCACTTTAATATAATAGAAATTTTTCTAGAGGTCCCAGGACTGAAGACAGACTTTGGAGATTTGTCTAGGGCCTAAGAATTCATGTATTGAAAGACCAGAATTTAACTTTGGGCTTAAAAGATATTACTGAAGTAAATATCTATATTTCCTACTTCTGCTAATGACTTTTCCTTGGTTCAAGCAATATGCTAAGTGGTCAGACCACGCAATTATTTTATCTGCCCTTAAGTTATAAATTGATCTTACAATTATAACTTGCATACCAATCTATTTTTGGGGGAAGAGCGTCTTCAGGGGTCACTTCTGGTGATCTGGCCTTTGCATTGTAAGACATAGAGCCAGAAGTAAGCTGGGAGCACTGCTAGGTGTTGTCCAAAATCCAAAAATAGGGGCCCGGGAGATAGCATGGAGGTAAGGCATTTGCCTTTCATGCAAAAGGTCATCGGTTCGAATCCCGGTGCCCCGTATGGTCCCCCGTGCCTGCCAGGAGCAATTTCTGAGCATGGAGCCAGGAGTAACCCCTGAGCACTGCCGGGTGTGACTCAAAAACAAAACAAAACAAAACAAAAAAACAAAATCAAAAAATAAATAAATAAACAAATAAAATAACTTCTAATATCTATTTTAACACATAGTCATCATGCATCTTATTATTCTATAGGAAAAAGGCATCCAGAATCAAAATAGTGAAGTATCTTCAACCTCAAATTCCTTAGAAATTGATCTTTGGCCACTTTTATGGCCATAGCCTTACTAGTAAAATATCAGCTTTATAAAGTACTAAATCAAGGCTCACATAGAGACATAACCAGTGGTTGGTCTGATGATTCTAAATGTGTTATCTTTTTATTTGATTTAAACAACAGTCATTTTTGTATTGGAAGGATTAAATTGTCTGCTAATTTGATGACTTCTCTTAACTTCCAATCTATTATATATGTATAAACAGAAGAAACAAACATCAGAACTTGCAGATAAATAAAAAATAATCTATTATTTGACTTTGAAGTGAATGTCCTCAGACCTTTGAGGTTTGACTTTCTGGTTAACTATAACATAGACATATCATATGCATAGATATTTATGTGATTAGAGGATAAAAATAAATATTAAAATGTATATTGAATATATATAAATGTGATGTTGATTAGCATCATACAGTACACAGAAGTAATATATTTAGCAGCTTTTGTAAGGCAAAGCAATTGGGGAATCCTCTCACGTAGTGATCAGGGAACCCAAGTGACACTCCTGATGAAAGATACTCAACCAACTAGGTCCGATGCTAGGACCCAGTAGTGCCATGCTGTTTAGGCTCTGTAGTGCCAGATCCCCAGCAGTGCTCAGGGGATCTGGGTGGTGGTAAGGGGGGTACAATGGACATGTAGTGTCAAGGAGTGAAACAGGGTCTGCCCACTATGAGTTATTCTTGGGTATTCCTTATTTTTGAGATTCAGTCTTCATATCTAAATCTTAATGGTTAAATCCTCATTGCATTTAATTTTGAAATCAGTTCTTCCTGTGGGGAGAGATGAAGTATCAACAGGATCAGAGTGTGGATTTTTCTAACTTTATTAAATGGAATTGTATCTTTTCCTTTATATTTCTGTGTAAATAAATGTATAAAAGTATTATACACATATACACACACAAAAAGAAGGAAGAAATATTACTACCATTCTAATACCTAGTTTATACTTTACTACCATTTTCAGAGAAAGAAAAATGAGCAAAAAGGCAACTAAAATACCTTCTATCAAAATTTATATATAGATGTAGTCTTATTGACACGGGCTTTGAAGTTCCTGGCTGCATTTGTTCTGAGCACAAACAGTGCTAGTAATGTACATGTAGTTGCTTGTCTCTGTAGCCACCTTTTAATTTTTTGCATATTTCTAGGGGCACAATAAAATAGGGGGTCAGTGCCTCCAGGGGATAGCATCCCATAGGCATACAGATTTGTTAACATTTTATGTGAGCCCTTGAAATGTTTTAAAAATGCATATGTCTTAAAACCACGTTTTTTTCCTAATTAAAATATGCAGAAAACTCCTTAAAATAGAAGAATTAAAATGATTTCCTTCCCTCTCCTAATCCAGAGGGAGTAAAATTAATATTCTGGTATAATGATCTCATCTATGAAGTCAAGAAAAAAATGTAAACTAGATAGTGGAACAATTGGATGCTTGTAGTCCATTTGAATTCTCCTTTACATAAAATTTGTATTCACCTTTTATTCCTCACAGCATATTGTGAGCATTTCCCACATTAGTAAAGATTCTGCTAAGAACCTAGAGATCAGCAATAGTTGACTTAAAACAGTGAACAAGCACATTAAAAACCAGCCAGAGCTTCCCCAAAGAGCTGATGCTATGAATACCAATCATAGCTTAGTTGCTGTTCCATATGTTAATTTAATTTGACAGAGTACGAGTCTTTGAAGTCCTAATTCTCTTTTGCATCCAATAAACCAGTTTTTATAGGGCCTGAACTTTTAGTCATCAGCCTGCAACTAAACTCATGTTGGGGGAAGTTGGCATTGAGGTCGCCAGTAACAATGGCTGGAGGGGGAGTTCCTCTGGAAGTCTTGTGAGAGAGATGAGGGGGACTATGAGGGGTCACTCCAGGGGTCAGTGCCTCCAGGGACAGCATCTCATAGGCATACAGATTTGTTGCTATTTTATGTGAGCCCTTGAGGATTCCTATAGAAGCTGGCCTGCAGTAGCCGGGCAACATTCATTAATAAGTGTTTATATCCATCTTTGTGTTTATTAGCGGGCTCTGTGACTTTAGAAGCTAAGCAGGAGTCTCCATGGTGTGTGGTTGGGCTTCCCGTACTGGAGTGAGATGGCAACTCTTTAGTCTTCCCCACTAGAGAGCCTGAGAATTTGGGGTGTTGGTTAGTTCAACTCATAGAGTGATTCGGGGGCTTGGAGAGGGAGAATAGTTCATTGGGTGTTAACTAAAATTAGCAGCATTGGGGCTGGAGAGATAACACAGCAGTAAGGGGGTTGCCTTGCACACAGCCGACCCAGGAGGGATGGTAGTTTGAGTCCCGGCATCCCATATGGTCCCCAACCCTGCCAGGAACGATTTGTTAGTACAGAGCCAGAAATAACCCCTGAGAGTCACTGGGTAATCAAAAATTAAAAATAAATAAATAAAAATAAAATTAGCAGCATTGATTAGAGGGGTGGGACAGAGAAGAGTAAGAAGAACTTAAATATGGGTAAATCATGCTGAGCATTTAAGTTCAATTGTTTTCTTTGTGTTCTACTTGATTGAGGCCTATATTTGTCTAAGGCAAAAAAATGCTTGTACAGTATTGCAGACTTAATAATTGATTATGAGGATCTGTGTAATTATTCCCTTTATTTACTATAGTTTCCTATTGCCATTGCCATTTCAAATCAGACCCTGTTAGGGCCTTCACAGTGATCCATTATCTACCTCATGCACATTTCGGTGCAAGCACCATGTTTCTAAAGTGAACGGTCAGTTCCTGGAGTTGATGACCAAGGAAACAAGAGCTATAACTTCAATAAAAGGAGAGGTAGTGCCTTGGCACATTTCTGTGCTGAGAATTCTGGGCCTGATAGCATTTGCCCCCATTACTCAAACTATTAATGATCATGACTGGGAAATGATGGAGACATTAAAAGGGGCCTATGCCTCTTTGGAAGCACCTGGAAGGTCCGTTCTGATGGGAATTCTTCAGTAATGATGGCCATTTGGGAAGACTGAGCAGAAAGCTGGAGAGCCACATAGGAAGCACACCAGCCAAAATTTAGGGGAATTGGTCATTAACAGGAAGTGATTGGACAAGTGCTTCAGTTTCCCAGCAAAGATGTTTCTAGGTAACAATTCTGTTGTGGCTGAGTGATTCTGGGATGTGGTAGACATGGGATTAAACAGCTGCACTGGATAGTAATGATGTCATTGGATTTCCAACATGATTTTCAGTCCTTTAGTTTCTAGGTGATATCAATCCGGCGATGGCCCAAGTTCTGTTTTTGCCATTCATTTCAGTTTCTACCACTATGTAATATTTAGAAATATAACTCTGGACCTGCATATACCAAATTACTGTTGTAATAAAGTTGATGCCATACCTATCTTACTTGCTTGGGGATACACTAAGACAATATCACTGGCTGCTATAAAAGTCACAGCTCACCTTTCTGGTGGCTCAGAGTCTAAGATCAGATACCAGCATGGTCAGAAAAAGGACCTCTTTTGGATTACTGACTTCTTATGTCTTCCCAACAGGAGGGACAAGCAAGATTGGGGGTAAGGGGACTCTTTAGGATTTTTTTAAAAAAGGTACTAATTCCATTCACCAGAACTCCCAATGTTCCAACTTCCTGTCATTCTGTAGTTTAAAACTTCTACCTTGTGCTTTAGGGGAGAAGAAATTAGAGTAGAATCTATGGTCTGACAGGCATATAGGACAATGGAAATATTCCTGAAGGGAAAACACCACATTAGACAATTGTGTGGATCACAGTTGTTAGAATTTGTCAAAGATTTGTTGCAACGTTTGATGGTGTTTCTCTTATTTTAATTTTTTTATTTAGTTAGTGTTAAGGAGCTACTCCAGGCACAGTGCTCAGGGGATCATGTTCTGTCTGGGATGAAACCCAGAACATTCTGCATGTAAAGTGTGGGCTCTAGACCACTTAACTACCTCTTTAGCTCTTTACCTTAATTTTTAAAAAGTTTTCTTTGAGGCACAGTGTTTGTTTGTTTGTTTGTTTTTGGTTTTTGAGCCACACCCGGTGATGCTCAGGGGTTACTCCTGGCTATTCGCTCAGAAGTTGCTCCTGGCAGGCATGGGGGACCATATGGGGAACTGGGGGATCGAGCCGAAGTCCATCCTAGGTTAGCGCAGGCACCTTACCTCCAGCGTCACCGCCCGGCCCCAAGGCACAGTGTTTTATAATGCTGTTAATAATAGTTTCATGCATTCCACATACTCCACCAGAGTGACCACTTCTTTCCATCATTGTCTTAGAATCCCTCTCCTCCATCACCACCCCAGTAAACAAACACCGTAAGTAATTAAATTATATAAAAGGCATTCTGAATTACCCATACTTAACTTTGAAATACGCATTTCACATACAAATGGCAGCCTAGCTATGACCATGTCTTCTTCTCCCATCAGAAATAGAGCCAGAGAGCAAGATTCATGAGCTGTTCCCTTCATCTTGTAATACCTGTGCATGTATCCCCATGTATCTTCCTATATGTATAATTTGTTTGTTTTATTTGAGGAAGCCACACTTGGTGGTGCTAGGAGGTTACTCATGGCTCTGCATTCAGGATTTATTTCCTGACAGGCTCTAGAAACTATAGGGGATGCCAGGAATCAAACCCAGGCTGGCCTCATGCAATGCAAATGCCTTACCTGCTATGCTATCTATCATTCTGGGACTAGTTTTGTATTTTCTTTTTTTTTTTTTTTTTTTTTTTTTTTTTTTTTTTTTGGTTTTTGGGTCGCACCCGGCAGTGCTCAGGGGTTACTCCTGGCTCCATGCTCAGAAATTGCTCCTGGCAGGCACGGGGGATTCGAACCGATGACCTTTTGCATGAAAGGCAAACGCCTTACCTCCATTCTATCTCCCGGGCCCCAGTTTTGTATTTTCTTATTCGCCCATCAAAAATATCTTCTATACACTTTTCCCAGCAAAGTCCTTTTTCTTGGCCACATTCCCTTCACCCTATTCCTTCTTGTGTTCCCTCCTTCCTTTGTCTTTCTCATTATTATTCTCCCCTTTACAGTTTCAATGTGAGAGTAAACTTTGTTGTTCATTCATTCCAAGGATCTCTCTTTCTTAGGCACGCTGTCATTGCATTGTGATGATTTGATTAAGCATCTATCTCTGCTTCAAAAGGACTTTTTCTTCTTCAACAACGCACCTTGCATCTAATGGGTGCTTCATAAATATTCCTGTTTTCAGCCCTCGCAGTTTGAGCAAGAAAGCTGAGTCTGCATTCTGAAAAGTCAGTTTACCAACAGACTTTAGGAACCCAACACCTGTGTAAGTTGAGGACTTCCTGCACCACGGTCTATCTACAGCAAAAGGGTTTTTTGTTACTTAGCTGGAATATTGATGTACTTTAGCCCCACCTGAATTCCAGGTGCAATTGCCTTTACAACATATATCCTGCTATCATCTTAAACAGCTTTACTTCTGATCATATCCGCTGGCTTTGTTTTTGCTTTCTCACCTAGGAAACTGTGACTTAGCCATTTATTAGATTGAGTTTTTCTTATTTTTAATATCTGTTGATTAATTGTAAATACCAAGTAATTAGATTGTCTGTGCATATTATACTCAGTAATTACATGTTAGCCATTTAATACTTTAATAGAAGAAAGTACATCTTACTTTGTCTGCCTGTAAAACCTGTACCTGGGAGCCCAGTACTTTCAAAAGAGTACATCAAAGTAATTGTTGGCCTGGCACCGGTACAAATTTCTGCTGGGACCTGTCCCATTTAATATAAATTATATTACCTGTGGAATTTAAGAGGATGTAAGGTGTAGCAGGCCCCGCAGGCAAGAAATTTAAACTGTGGATTTTTTTTTAAAATAAAGCAAAACAAAACTCTCATCTCTTCCAACAATATCAGATCTTTAACATCCCTAATTTGTATTTAATTTTATAGGTATACTTTTGATTTTGTATTTATATGGAAAACAATTTCAAAGACTTATTTTTTAGTCTAATAGTAAAATGAAAATATACAAAACAAGTGACATTAAGACTATTCTTAGCCATGGTTATGTGGTAAAATTGTCTGATTATATGAATACGTATATTTAGAAACAGGGTCCCCCCCACAAGAATGATAAAGAAAATAGGGGCCTTTGATCCAATATAGTCAAATAATCATTCATAATAATGCGAACTAGTGGCAAGTCTGTATTTCACCTTTTAGACATCAATGTAGGTATAACATCCCTAGGCAGGAATAGAGACATAAACTTGTGCTGTTAAATCTATGGACCACAATTTTTAAAACTGCTGATAGTACCATGTTAGTCTCTGACAGAAACATACACCTCAGCTATTCCATTAAAGAGTTCCTGTCTTCTTCCACATGGGTCTATACCCTCATTGGCTTATTTACACTTTGGCAACCCTGATGGGGGCCTTTGTTCAGCCTAGTTGGCCGGTGGATTTTGGCTGCATACCTATCATGTTGGGTGCTGAAATTGAAAAATAAGCTTTCATTAAGGGGAATTTTAAAAAAAGAGGGAGATCAAAGTTACTGAAAAGTATAGAGAGAAGGGATGTTAAAAACAAAGGAAAAGTGAGGAGGAAAGGGAAAAGAGAAGAGTTAAAACCAAAGCTACTCATCCCCCAGCCCCACAGCCACCCTGGTAGTCCAGGTCATTTTTAGTCTCAGCCATGCTCAGATCACATCTAGCCTGGGACAGCACAACTGTACAAGAGTTCTGTTCCCTGCTGCCATCTAAAGGAAGGAGCCTCTGTTCCATCTCTTTTTCAGTTGTTGTGATTCCATAAGCCTCCATCACCAGGAAGATGTTTTCTTGCTTTCTTTCTGTCTTGTCCAATGATCCATTTGCATTCTTGGAGGTCAGTACAATCATAAATTGTACTTACCACTACTGAAACACGCTGTTAAATCTTTTATCTCTTGTTTAAAAATGTTTACGTCTTATTTAATCCTCACTGCCAGATGATATGTGCTGTTGTCACAATTTCACTGATTATTGAATGAGACACGAAATAGCATTAGTCTGAATATATTCACATAGAGTTGATCATTCCACATAAAGCCTTGCTGTCTCCCCATTTTCTTTTCCAGGCCCCCTTTAGCAGTCCCCCATTTTCCATGGGTATCATTGATAAAAACTATAGGTATTAGATCCTAGGTAATGTTTTGCAGTTTCATCTTTTTTCCCTTACAAAAATAGCTCCTTAATAGTTTTTGGAATACTGTCCAACTTAAACTGAAACGTACACCTCCATAGCTCTCTTTTACTTTCTTGTTTACTTCTTTTTGCCTTAAAGAAGGTTATATGTATCCTTTATTTCAAGGATTGACTGAGTTCAAAGACCTACATTCAATTCTTCTTGGGGGAGTGGGAATCCTCTTCAGCAGTGATCAGGAGGAGCTTTGGGGTCTTTCCTGGTAATGGTTGACAGTGTTGTCAGGCCTGATGGTCAATGCTAAGGTATGAGGATATAGTGCTGCTTGGGTCTAGTAGTCCTGGGGACACCTAGGTTACACCCAATGGTATACTGGAACATGTGATGCCAGAGATTGAATTCTGACCCTCAATCATGTGCCAGGTACGCATACCAACTCTTTCAATAGTCTCTCCAGTCCCCCAAATTCAGCTCTGCAAGTTTTTAACTGAATAGTCTAGTAGTGGCAATTAGTAGTCGTCACTATCAGTAGTGGACCTGGTTTCAGCCTTCCCTCTACCCCAACCCTTCCAAATTCATTCCTTTCAACCGTGGAATGAGCTACAGACTGTGCAACAATGATTAAGAGTCTCATGATTTCATGAGTAATAAACTTAAGAAATAAAGCTAAATAAGCATGAAAGTTATTGTCTGATCCTAAAAACTGTCATTTGTCTAGTTGACGTTCAACTCCATTTCTGTGTACTCAAAAGTCACTTCGAATATTTCCACAATCCGGAACATCAAGTTTATGGTGCAAGCAAGGAATTTTAGACAATGCCACTTTACTCAGATGTGAGCCTGGGAAGGAGCTGGGTTTTGTTTGCTCTTGGGAGTTACAGATATTCAAAGGTTGGGATAACAAACACACTATCTCTATCACTTGGCCTAAAAGTTAGTGATAGATAAAAGGATAACATCATAATGGAGCTGGTTGTTGGGGAGGATCCGGCTTCTTAAAACTTTAATATGCCTTCAGTCTCCCCCGGAAGCAGGTGATGGGGTCGTTGTTAGCTTCCACATCCTCTGCTCGGCAGAGCAGCTTCTCTGCTGACACATTGCTTGGCTGAGCTCCAATGAAAGCTGTGTGATGACAGCAAGATTAGGATTCAGGAAGCAGGACTGGGTCATAGACTCTGTGTTGTCTGTTTCTCCTAGTCCCTGAGCATGCTTGAGTCTACCAACACAATATTACTTAACCTAAAACCAGGCCTTGGCAATTTGAATTGTCACTCTATCCAATAATTTTATTTGAATCCATTTCATTATATTCCTTGTATAAGAGTCATTATACCAAAGCTTCTCTCTCCCTTAAAAATCAAGGCAATCTATGTGGAAATCATAGTAGAGCCTGATTAAATGTTACTGAATCTTTAAGATTTATTGGAAATCTCCGCATTTAACTCTACATTGATCAACAATGTCCTGTTTTCATTATATGACAAGCATGGCACAACAGGAATATTGTTCCTATATTTTTGACATTGCTATCCTAAAATTGAGACATTGCTACCCTAAATTCCAATCTTTAGGGATCTCCTTTTTTCTGTACTTACAGATAACACATTCTATGGAAGTTCTAGTATCTAAGCCAACTTTTCAGACTGTTTTCTGATTTAAATACTATAGGTTCCTGAAGAATCTTTCTTTTCCTTTCTTTTTTGTTTATTTATATTCTCCTTACAACCCTCAAACCTCTAGTAGTCTCAATTACCACATTTTTCAGAATGATTTTTGAATAATAAATGTTTAAAAATTTCTTTACATTGCTGCATATTATTTTGATGAACTAAGCAAAACTTTTAGACGTTGGTATGAACTTATCAAAAACAAATTTATTTAAAATTTTTCTTTATATTATTTCTTGAGAATATATTTTTGGTCTTTTTTTGGGAGGTATGGGCACAGCAATGCTCAGAGTTTACTCATGCCTCTATACTCAGGAATTAATTGTTCCTAGCAGTGCTAGGTAAGCCATACAGGTTGCTGAAGATCGAACTGGGGTTAGCCTTATACAAAGCAAATGCCTTACTGTATTATCACTCAGGCCCCCAAGAGTATGAACTTTAAAAAAATTTTCTTCAGACTTGCAAAAATAAACCATTGTTCACCTCATCTGTTTCAAATGTGAATGAATGAGTGAGCAAACAAGTAAAGTAAAAGCTATTTTTCTTTTCCTGGGTTCACTTTTCAAGTTTGGCTTCAGTAAGTGCTTCCCATTGTTTCAAACCACTAAGAACTAGTCTATGAAGTGACATGGGTATCCTTGATATGTCAGTCCTTCTTGGTGTTTCATCAGTCCGAATCCCACTTGTCTTCAGAAAGTCTTTTGCTACCCCTGCCAACAGCTCAGGCTTCACAAGTGATCCACTTCAAAGTGAAGGAAGCAGAGTAATGCAGTATACTTGACAGATAGATAAATGGCCCACTCTCAGAATGTGTTTGGAAATACAGGTTAAGATTCTGGAAAGAATCCTAAATCTGAGACCCTTTCATGAACTTATTGTCAAGTTTTAGCTCTGTCAGACCATTTCGTGAACTTCATGCCAAGTTATATAACTCTCTTGGATTCTGTTTTCATAACTAAAGAATAAATTAGGTACAGGGAAGATAGTACAGGTATTAGGTACCAGTTTGATCTTGGGTAACATATGGTCTTCTGAACTTCTCCAGTTATAGCCCTGGCTTCCCCCAGGCACTGCCATGTTTGCCACATCCTTGCTTTCTTGGGCTCTCACATTTGTCAACCCCATTGCCCAAGTACTGCTGCAAGTACTCTCTCCCCACATGTTCCCAAAGCACTGTATGGAAGTAATATGTAATAGTCAGATAATGAGAATGCTTAAGTGCTAAAATAAAGATTGAATGAGGTGTTATTATATTTCAAATATAAAATTTGAAAACTATTCAGTTTATATCAAGTTTATAAGTCTATAGCCTTGAGAATTTTGGATATCCCTACAGTAGTCATTTAGTACTTATATATACCTACTCTGAGGCAAGTACACTTAAATATTTTTTTTTTGTTTTTGTTTTTTTTTTTTTTTTTTTTTTTTTTTTTTTTTTTTTTTGTTTTTGGGTCACACCCGGCAGTGCTCAGGGGTTACTCCTGGCTCCATGCTCAGAAATTGCTCCTGGCAGGCACGGGGGACCATATGGGGCACCAGGATTCGAACCAATGACCTTTTGCATGAAAGGCAAACGCCTTACCTCCATGCTATCTCCTGGGCCCCAGTACACTTAAATATTTTGATCCAGAAGGACTCCCCTCATCAGGATAACAATTAGTTAAAAAATATTTTTTTCATGAATCATTTATAATCACGATATTCTTGCTTTCTCATTATTTCTCTTCTATTCTTCCCCTTCTGTTTTTCTGTGAACCTTTGTAGTTTGACATTATTCTTTCTGGTCACCCTCCTCAGTAGTTTCCTCCATTTTTTAAACAAACTGCTCTTTTCATCTCCTCACCAGGGTCAGAACTCTTAACTTCTGCACAGGAAGAAGATTCCACAGGGTTCTCCTGCCATTCACTCTAGTAGATGAAGCCTTCTGGCAAGGAAGCTTTTCTTCATGTTGCAGTTGAAGCCCGTTTCCTATTCTCACTGCTTCACAACAGGTTTCTAAACAGCTGGTTGCCATCCTTTAGGTTCATCCTTCCTAGACAGCACTTCAAAAATGTTTTATCACTTTTGTGTCTTTTTTGTCAAACATGAGTTATTGAACTTCTTTTAACTTTTTCTCATAAGGCACAGCATTCAGCCTTTTAATAAGCAGCAGGGTATAATTGAAAGAATATGGGCTGTGTAGCTTGACCTCGGACTGAAACCTTACCGTGTAAGTCATTAGCAGTTGGACCTCGGGCCTACCATCCAACTTCTCTGAACTCACTTCCCTTGGCCTTCAGGTAGGATTAATGGAACCAAGCTCACAGGGTACTTGTCAGCATTGATGACTCACACAATATTCTTGATATATAATTGCCACTATTATAAATGCTCTTTTCCTCCCCCCATCTTCTCTCTGTCAATTTCCTCTGAATCAGGTCACTATTTCCAACTAGTTATGAATTGAACACCTTGTTAACGGTTTGAGGGTATTCTGCTGTAACTAACTTAACTATATTTTCTGGTATTTTTGCCATTAAGAAAGTCATTCTGATGTTAGATGTGGTGGGACAGATTACTTCCAACAATAACCTTTGAGGGATAATAGAGATAGCATAGGGAATAGAATGATTACCTTTGTGTTCACCTAAGACTATCTAATCCCTAGCATTGTGGCCTCCCAAGCATTGCCAAATGGCTCCCTGGTGTACCCTGGCAATGCAGGACCTGAGCAACACCACTTCCTAGGCCCTAGCACTGAAACACTGCCCTGATTGGCCAAGTGTTGTCGGAATACCCAGAATTCATGAGCACCTCTTGGGAGTCACATCTCTCTCTCTCTCTCTCTCTCTCTCTCTCTCTCTCTCTCTCTCTCTCTCTCTCTCTCTCTCTCTCTCCAAAGAAAGCTTCTGAGAAGAGAACCTCCCAAAGGGAACAATATTCAACAGTGGCATCTCATTAGCTGTAGAGTAGTCCAGAATCATTCTTCACTTCATTTTCACTTTCAAGTATTCCTCAAATATACTCTGTGGGGTTGACTTGCCCACTTTCCAATGATGAGATTTAGCAGACTGCCTCCAGATCATTTTAAAACACTTAAGTCTCTGGTTCTGACATTTTCCCCTCAGCTCTGCATGAACTCAGGATTTGGTTTCAGAGCTGACCCAGGTAACACCTTTGCAAATTTCAGAAAGAAGCATGCTCTCAGCAGGTACCTGGAGGAGAGCTGGGAATAGGGAAGGCTAAATGCTCGACACTCCTGTGCACTATGCCTTTTCTGTATAAATGAAATTTGGGCTCTGATGTGGGTTTATTTTTATAAGACAGAGTCTTAAAAAGTACTTTGTCTCTTTGGTGTCATAAACAAGCTTTCTTTCCCTTTCCATTGATCTTTTCCCCATATATAATGTTCCCTATATAATTGATAAATTGCATTTTATTTCCTGCTTCATATTTGCTTCTATAACATATACTGCTTCTAGCTTTTTCCTTAACTTACAACTTATAAAATATGCCCAGAATTCGGTTTTTTGTTTTTTTTGGGTTTTTTTGGCTAGCATTATGCATCATACTTAAACTTTGGTCAATTTAGGATGACCCCAAAGAGGTTTTCCTAGAAATTTTAATGTTCTATTAATGGTTCTTATTGAAATTAAAATGACAAAATTTTATAATTAACTTGTTTTAGTGTTTCTACACATCTTTCTTCTCTTACTCTGGAAATTAATAAGCATCTAACTAGCCTTAAAAGCAGTCATGGGAGGACAAGATGGATAAAGCTACCAAAAGACTAAAATAACCTGCTCTGGATAACTGAAAAGAGAGGGTTCAGCAGTTTGAAGAGGTCTCTTGTGATTTCTTCCTTAACCAGGGAGAGATCCTATCATACTAAGCCCTCTTTTTTTTTTTGTCTCCCTTAGAACAGAAAGTGGATATATGAAGAATTAAATTTGTCAGAGCATAGTAGAATCAATTTTGATGATCATGAAGAAGCTCCAAATCCCTGTCAGTTTATTCTCATGTTCAAGTACCAAAATTATTCTTAAATTCATCTCAAGAAGGCTGAAGATAAGTACAGACATATGTGTAAGGGAAAATAAAAAGTAACACATGAGAAACTTGAAGGCAAAACAAAGACAGCATTTCCTGACAGAATAGTGCACTAATCATAGTTAAGTCTTCAGCAGGAATGACAGTATTACATTTCTC
Source organism: Crocidura indochinensis (assembly GCA_004027635.1). NCBI lineage: Eukaryota > Metazoa > Chordata > Mammalia > Eulipotyphla > Soricidae > Crocidura > Crocidura indochinensis. Next base: position 50,371 of record PVKC010000029.1, read on the forward strand.
TTGTCTTCATTTATTCTTTATCTACTTACTCTCTAAGTAAAGCAAGATAGTTTTTATTGAAGGGAACTTATATATGAAGGGGGGAAAGAGAGTAATACATCCTCAAAAGAAAACATGGGCTTCTCCAGACAGGAAAACCCCAGCAAACAAACAAGCAGGCAAAAATAATTGATAATCATTCAAGGGAGAAGAAGAGTTGAAAGAACAAGCCTTCATCTATTTCTAATGTACCTTGTAGACCAGTACCTCCCAGGATCCTAGCAGTCAAAATGCTCTTGAGTTAAGTAAATATGTGAAACCACCATAGCTATGACTTGAAGCATTTCTTTATGTTCTATAATCCAGAAGAAAACATGTGACAGGAACTGCTCCTGATATGTTTCAGGTTTGTGCAGGACACTTCAAGAACATTTCCTGCTCATTACTTCTTTGAGTACATTAACCTGTCTGTCTCTTTTCTTTAAGGTAATTAATATCAGGAACCATTCTTTGCAAAAGTGACAAAACCTTGAACTAAGGAGATGGTGCAAAAAGAGCTTGGAGGTTAAAGGGGAAGAATTGAGAGGAGGCTGGTGGGAAGTAGACTTAGAGTACCGGGTGAGAAACCACAAAGAGAAGGAAAGGATCCCACAGAGTCAGCTTTGGGAGAGCGATACGATATAATATATCTAATTTTACTGTGTTGATTTAGATGGTAGTGAAATATCCTATCTATATTTTATAAGCATAAGAAATAAAGGCACTGAGGAAAGGGTGAGAGTATAGGTACTAACTGAACACATGTGGCTGCTCTCAGTTCTATGGAGAGAAAGTAAAGAAGCACAGGAGGCCCCAACTATATTCTTGGAGACCCGAAGTGATCATGTGAGACTTAAAGAAGAATCAGGGCAAAAAGAAAAGCAAGCAGAGAACTATGAGAAGCCCCTTGGCCTGAAACTTTGCTCCTGAGGCTTGAGGTTTGCTGGGGTACATGGATAAGTGTAGAAACCTGCCTAGATTCCTACAACTATGAAGCCATCTAAAAGGCCAATAAGGAGCTTCAGTGTTGGATAACTTTTATTAAAAAAAAAAAAAAAGAAACGAACGTTAAGACTGCAAAGAGGCAATACTAGATCTAGTCTGGCTCCCCTCCATTTTGTCTAGCACCGTGTTTGCTCTGTGAGATACCATGTTTAATGAATGACTGAGGAAATCAATGAGTGAAATATTCTATGGAATGAAGACAGATTTCCGTGACTTCTCTTCAAACATGAGAGGGAAATAGTGTTGGACAGTGTCTAGTAAATGTTTCTGACAGGCTAACATAACAAGCAAAATTGAGAAGAGTTAAGAATAGAGAAGAAATAAATAGACAGGAAGAGGAGTGAAGAAGGCCACAAGTTTCCTGAGTGTGAAGTCCCGAGAGCTAAACCGTTTAAATTTATGGGTTTGCCCTTTAATTTGTTTGTGTTTCCAGCTGTTTCTCAAACATTCATCTTGTCTCTCTGATGATACTTTCAGTTACTTGGCAAAGACTAGAGCTACTTTTGTATATGTATCTTTAGGACCTAAACAGTCTTACAAGCATTTATTTTTTTACTTAATGACAGATGGACAGAAAGAAAGGCAAGTTTTCAGTCATCTCTAAAAGGGTATGTTTATTCAAAATTTAGCATGCGAAAACATCCCATTTTGAAAAATCAGACTAAAATTCCCTTTCTCCACTTAGAAAAAGCTTGTTTACAGTTGGTGCACTAGATAATTTACTCACCCCAACCTTTCCCCACCTACTTCTAAAAGAAACTGAGAGTGCATTATTTGTGGGGCGTTCTTCAGCTAGACAAATATCTTTCCTGATCTAAGCAAAATGAAGCAATGGGTTGAAAATACTTGAAGAGAGGTATTCTTTCCCTTTACTCCATTTTCATCTGTTTTCATGAAAATATCTATAAGCATTTGCTAATGAATTGAAGGCTCTGTGATATTCTGGAGGGAATGAGCTGTCTGTTTACATTTGTGATAGAAAGATAGGTCAAGGTAGTTTGATTAGACTGAGCATCTCTACATAAACACCTCTAGAATGTTATGGACTCCTTCAACTTTTGAATTTTCAACAGGTTTATAGGTCATAATGATCTTACTGAGGAAAATAATTTTGAAATCTTTTCTTTCTAATAATATCTTTATTTAAGCACCATGGTTACAAACATTTGTAGTTGGGCTTCAGTCATATAAAAAGTACACTCCTTTTTTAAAATATGATTTCACTTTTTAATTCTAAAACATCTGAACACATTTTTCTCAGGCTTGTAAGAAAAGATGCAAAAATGGACCTTTAGTGGAAATCAATGCCAGTGTAGAAAAAATATTAGGAGACCAGACCTTCTAAAACTATTTTTTTAGTAACAGACTGATAGAACAGTTTACATAATTTTGTGTTCTTCCTCAAGTACTTTATAAAATTGATAAAGACACTATTAAAAAAGGTAACAATGGTAAATGCAATGATTACACTGACTAAAGGTTTTTTTGCATACATTTTTTAGCAATATTTCCTCTTTTTAGGAATAAAGTGATTAATCTAAGGATGCTCAAGGTGTATTCTTAACTTTGCACTCAGAAATCTCTCCTGGCAGGGACTTTTTATAGTGACAGGGATAAAACCTAGTTTGTCCTAAAGTAAATCAAATCCCCTGTCTTCTGTACTATCACTTCAGTCAAATTATTCTTAAACATTTATGTAAATATGGCATTTTCCAACTCGGGAAAAACAGAGAATGTAAAAAGTTGTAACATCTAATCGATGAGAATTAGATTATCTGTGATTTCAACAGGGCCACTGAAAGACATGCCATAATATCAATAGATAGTAGATTATGCCTATGTATAACAAAAATTATTTTTAATGATTCACTGTAATGTACTTGGTAATTATTTCACATTATAATGTGCTGTACATGTGCAACTATTGTTATATATTGATAATAACTGAAATATTTTTTTTTTGGTTTTTCGGCCACACCGAGTGACACTCGGGTTACTCCTGGCTATGCACTCAGAAATCGCTCCTGACTTGGGGGACCATATGGGACGCCCGAGGATCGAACTACAGTTCGTCCTAGGTTAATGCGCAGAAGGCAGACACCTTACTGCTTGCACCACCGCTTCGGCCCCAATAACTAAAATTTTTAAAAGACAAAATAACCTTAAAGAACTTGCACAAGGGACAGAGAAATAGTACAATGTCAAGGTGCCCATCTTGTTACGCAGTCAACTCTAGTTTGATTTCCCCCAGTCCCTCAGATGGTCCTAAAGAACTGTCCAGAGTGATCCTTGAGCATAAGTCAGTACTAAGCTGTGAGTACTGATTGATATGGCTCAAATCCAATTTTACTAGGTTGCTTTTCAGATCTGTTTGCAACCTTACTTATTATTATTTTGCTATAACCGCATTACACAGAGGTTCTCAAATAGGGGGCCGCGTTTGACCTCAGCAAACACTATCATAACAAGCTAAGCCCCGTGCTTATGTCTCTGTATGTCTCTGGAGCTGAGAGTAGCTGTGTGCTACCTCAAACCCCGCTTCGAAAAGCTATGCATTGCAAAACGTGCTCATTGTAGCCATGAATCCAGACATCACCTCTGATTAAAAAATCAGCTCAAGTAATTTTATATATTTTTGTTTTGCAGGTTAAATTTTTTTAAATAAAAATACTATTTACAGTTGCGAGGTGGGGCGCAAAAAATGTTTTCTTCCTAGGGGGTCATGACAGAAAATAATTGAGAAGCACTGCCTCAAACCATGAAGGATTCAAGACTACTAAAAGGACAGGATGGACTTCAAAATATTTCCTGACCTGTTTAGTGAACTTAAGCTCACTAGGTCCAGTACATTGGGAATCTAGAACTATGTTTTAATAAGACACCACTCTTAATGACATTTTTATTGCTTTAAAAGGAAGTTCTATAGTTTGTCTGATGAAAAATAGCAAACGTATATTCTGAAAAAAAAACTTTTCTCAGTTCCAACCTTGGCTTGCCTGAAAAGGATATTACTTAATTCTCACTGAAATTCTTCTTGCTGTTATTAAGTTCTGTTTTATCTTTGTTTATTCAGGAGAGTAAAGCTTTTTACCCACTTCCTTCTCTCCTTCAGGTTATTGAACTTCAAATTAAAGTAAAAAAAGAATCATTGTAGTATGTTCTCCTCAGACGTTATGTAACCACACCCTTCTTTTTGCTGTCTCTGAAGATAGTCTCCAAATTTTCCCAGTGTGTTGTGTTGCTTTCTGAGCTATAAACTGGATATAGGAAAGGTTCTCAAACTGTCTATGTGTCCTTGGGCAGGTTCCACATGTTAGAAATAATACTATTGGCTCAACTTTCAATAAACACACACACACAGTCACACTAGACAACAGCAACTCTGAGTTCTATAGCCAAGAGTAATTTTTCTATTGACTAGAGTCATGACACAGAAATTCATCTCCCCTATTGAACCCCTTAATGGTCTCACATATAATATCACATACCTTTTCGTATATTGAAGTTACCAATTTTCTTTTTCTTTTCTTTTCCAACTCCCTCCAGTTCTCCTAGAATTCATTTTTCCATTTTCTTTTGTTACCCTTCTCACATTTTTGTCATTGCTTCTAGTGTGGCCCCACAACACATATCAGAGAGAAGAAAGAAACCATATGTTTTGAGGTTAAATTTAATAGAATAAAGAAAGAATGCCATTAATCTCCAGCCCTTGAAAATGCCCAGAAGCTTCCTTCAAATCTTTCTTAAATTTTTCCATCTCTTGTCTTTTATTAAACTCCTCACATGTTCAAATGTAAGTTAGATTCAATAGTATTTCTGACACTTAACTCTTCCCATTAATGATGTGGATATCTAGATATTTTTTATCCTATAAGTGGTTTTAGATTAGAAGATTTTGTCTTCCAAATTGAGAGTCTAACTTCCAACTGTAGTTTTTTTTATCCCACCAGAGAAATCATATTCCAAATTTAAAGAGAAATGGCCCCCAACTCAACCTTTAGACTGCTTTTATTCATTTGATTGACCCTGCGTAAGTAAAAGTGAACAACACTTCTTGGAATTAGCAAGGAAAATTTATTTCCAGTACCTTGGAAAGGAATTGATTTACAACTTAATTTATGTGATTGGAGCTACATACCAGCAATCTAAACACCAGAGTCTAGTTTTGGTCTTTCAGGAGTGTTCTCATTACAGCTCATCCTATCCTGCCCATACTGCCTTTATTTTTTAGTGTCTAATTCTGTCCTTCCTAGTAGGGCACTCAGTAATTGTCCCCTGAACTGTATTGAACCTTAGACACAAGGATAGCTCTTCACCTGCTGTGTAGAGTGAAAGCGAAACAAAATGAAAAGCACTGCAAAATTAGCTTCATCAGGTTAATCAAGAGATATGAACATATTAGGGTGTGTCTTAAAAAGAAGATAAAAACTGTCAGGGAGGCGAGAGGATGCAGGTCTTGGGGTATTTTCAGTTGGGTCTTCTGAGATGAGAATCTGTGAATTTGTGTCCACACACAGACATTCTCACACAGTAGAGGGAAGGAAGTTGCAGAAGGGGAGAAAATAGAGCTATTGACTGAAGAGCCATAAAGCTGTTTTTAGAATGACTGCTTCTGTTGTATTGGGGAATGCTTCCTTTCAGAAGGAGCATACAATGCATCCTCTTCCATTAAGTCTATTTTGGGAAGAAATTAGAGAAGCTAATGTATTGCTGACTTCTAGGGATCTCCTATCTACACAGTCAGTCTCTCTCTCTCTCTCTCTCTCTCTCTCTCTCTCCCCTCTCTCTCTCTCTCTCTCTCAGTCTGTCTCTCTCTGCTTTACACCTGCTTTTGAGCAAATAAATTAAACATTTTGTGCTCAGGAATTCCAACCCCAAACCACCAAAACCTCCGCTAAATCACTGTATTTATTAGAAAGGCCACTGATGTTTAGAAAAGTGTTGACTCCACCCCTAAAAGCAGTAATTGGGAACCGAACAGTATTTGAGGGGGTTTTCTCCTGGTGTGTACCTGCGATCTGTGGCAAAGACTAGAGAACTGTTTTCAAAAACTGAACAGTCCTGGTCAAAATGTTTCTGCCTTTAACAACTCCCTTCCATCACTGTGGAATAAGAAGTTTATTTCGTCATAACTTTACAGGTTGTGTGTTTGTCTTTAGAGTTAATTCCTAGGAGCTAGGGAATTAGACTAGTTTTCAGAGTTGATTTTTTTTTTTAAGTAATAATCACACAACTAGCCGTGAAGCTGTGTTTTAGCCTGGACTTTGTTTGCATCCTGACTGTACACTGATTAAAACATGAAAATAAAACTATTCCAGTGTTTAACAATAAGAGTGAGTTCATTAAAAAGTCACCGTGTCTGTTGTTGCTTCTTTTTGCCCTTTAAACTTCCATTCAACAAGAGCTTAGATGCTGGTTTATTGTCACCCTAACTGTCAGGATCACAAAGAAAGAGAGATTAGGAGGCTTAGCACCAGCAGCAAAAGGTTCTGAAATGCCTGCACTGTCACAGGAAACATGCAGCTCATGGCTCCATCATCTCTCCCAACACGCATTCAACTCCAATGGCAAGTATGCTGAGAAAAAAATAAATGCCAACACTAACTCCAGAAGTAGCACTGGATCCATTCAAGGGAAAAAAATAAGCAAACAAACACAAAGCAAATCAGCCTTCTTGCATTTGTCTCCTCTGTCCCTGATTCCTGTTGATTGTGAAGCTATTAAGTGGGGCTTTTTTTGCTGCAGAAAAGTGAGAGAAGGGTGGGTCATGGTTTATATACAGGAAGGGTCTATCTGCTCCCTTTTATTGAGGAAAGGACAGAGAATTTCGCTGTATTTTATGACCTTATAGCTCCTTCAATAGTATACCCTCACACCATTTTCAAACCGGCCTGAGTTTCAGCCCCAAATTATTTGCACAAAATGGCCTTTTCATTTGGCTCTCAGAAAGATGGTCATAGGTGCCTGTTACTTGCTCTACAGGTGGGATTCCATTCATTCCCTGCCTGGCAAAAAACCAAGATGGTTCTCTGAATTCTGTGAGCTACTATCTATCTTCCCTGGTGGAAATTTTTACAATGTTCTGAAGAGATTAATTGCTCATTAGCTAATTAATTAATTTGCCACAGATTGTTTGTCTTTTGGTTTCTTATTCTACCTGCGTTGGGTGTTCGCTTTTGCTGCCAAATGAGAGAGCAATCCTTTGTGTTTTAACGATCAGGTTATAAACAAAAATTGATAAGTATTTCAGCATTTCTGGAAATTACTTACAAAAGGTACTTTGAAGGTCCAGAGCATCTTGACCAAGTATGGTATCATTCAGTTCAAGGACTCGAGGAGGTGACTCCACTCAGAGCACTGGGATGCTGAAGGTTACCTGGATCTTTTGGCCATACCCACATATCTCTACTACATGGTGCCTGAAATGAACTGGAGTTCAGTATCGACATCCTAACTACAGCACCATCTCCAGACCCCAGTATTTTGGCAATAAAAAAGGCCAGAATAATTTTTGTATAATTTCAAATTTTCCCAATGTTCTCTGTATCTGAGAAAAAATGGAAGCTTGGAGAATTCAAGAGAGTCCTCTATCTTCTCATAGCTTATTAGGAGCCAGATTCTTGATATCAGATTTATGGGGCTTTCAGCATTGCAGATGCCTTTACTTCTTTAATATATTTTCTGACTTGCCCTGTGAAATAAAAAGGGAAGTTGTTGGCCTCATTCCCACTTATACCCCCCAAGATAGCCCTAAGTGACATTCCTTCTTCATCTTCTTTAGCCGGAACTATTCAATTCTTTTTCATTTACTGTGGTGTTTCCCTTTTCTAGTCTTTTCATCTTTTCTAACTCAGTCTGTATAAACAATAAACTGTTAAGAGTGAACCAAAATATTCAGAGATGGGGCTGCTTTTCTATATCTATATCCATATAGATATTTGGATATTGTATAAACAGGTTCTATAGTTCTCAGCTCTCAAATTTGAATGTTATTTGGCCAGTTGTGAAGATATTGCTCTCAATAACAACATGCCGTTGTTTCTTTTTACCCTGCTATTTTAATTTGCTACTTCAATGCATTTAATTTTTCCCTCTTCCTTTCCTGGTTTTATGTTTGTTTTGATGACCCAAGATCCACACATTCTCTTGGCTGCGGTGCTCACACACATTCTTGTACTGGCACCTTTTACTATCATGCACCCATATCTTACCATTGCAGAGATTGCTTGAGGTCTAATACTTTATTTGTGCTACTTGCTGGAAAGTTCACAGTCTCTCACAGTAATTTGGATCCCAAACAGCATGGCTGTAGGGACAGAGTGGAGCACATGTGGGCAGAACTGGGGATTAGACATCTAGGCCCAAATATCCAAGGCAGATATTGATGCCATTTGTCACTGAGCATTTCTAAGTAGTGAATTAATATAGGTAAATGGCAGGGGAAAAAACATTATATTACCTTTCCTCATGCGTTACATCTGATTCATCAGTGAACACTAATACACCAATAAACACCAATTTCAACTGAATTTTAAACTAGATACAACTGATTACCTCAGGGATAAACTGATCAAATTAATGTTAGACCATAGTCAGATAAAATCATTGATTCAGCAATTTTTTTTTGTTTGTTTGGGCCACACCCAACAGTGCTCAGGGGTTACTCCTGGCTCTGCACTTAGAGGCCATTTCTGGTGGTGCTCAGGGAACATAGGGGATGCCAGGGATCAAATTCACATTGGCTACAGGCAAGACAAATGCCCTCCCTACCTTCTGGACTATCACTTCAGGCCTCTATGATTCAACAAATTTTTAAATGTTCACAATATAAGATGCCTTAACTATCACAAGCATTAAATGTAGGGTATATTATAGATTGTATTCTTTTTTTGGGGGGGGGTTCCACCCGGCAGTGCTCAGGGGTTACTCCTGGCTCCATGCTCAGAAATTGCTCCTGGCAGGCACGGGGGACCATATGGGGCACCGGGATCAGAACCGATGACCTTATGCATGAAAGGCAAACGCCTTACCTCCATGCTATCTCCCGGACCCCCCAGATTGTATTCTTAATAATGAGAACTGTAGAGGTAAAAACAAAAAAGATGGAAAGGGATAAAAGAGAAGAGGAGAAAGAAGTAGAAAGAGATGGTAATGCTCAAGAAAAACTGAATCAAAACTGATGATTTACAGAATAAAGTATACCATATATCCTAAAATAATTTGAATGCATGCAAGGAAATACTGTAGAGGTGGGAAAAAATTCCTTGTTGTTATTTGACTCTTCTGATTATAATTGCAGACATCCTTGTGAGAGAAGCACATTTAATTTTATAGAAATAAAAGTTTTATGAAAATAGAAGGCTCAGTTCTCAGCCAATTGAGATGTATGTCACTCTGGGCTAAGGGAATGGGGCAGAGACCTGGAATTTCCAGGGGGAAGAAATTATTCACAGGAAGATCCAAAGAGAAGAAATTTGGTCATTAGATATCTGCCCTAACTTCAGTGTAACTTGCAGGATTTTAGTGATCCAGGCATAGTTTTCTTTCTAGACCAGGGGATCTTAATCTAAATTTTTCAGACAATAAAAAAAAAAAAGTGGGGCTGGGCGGTGGCGCTGGAGGTAAAGGTGCCTGCCTTACTGCGCTAGCCTTGGACGGACCTCGGTTCGATCCCCCGTGCCCCATATGGTCCCCCAAGCCAGGAGCAACTTCTGAGCGCATTGCCAGGAGTAACCCCTGAGTGTCACTGGGTGTGGCCCAAAAACCAAAAAAAAAAAAAAGAAAAAAAAAAGAAAAAAGTTCTTTCTGAGAAGCCAAAAAGATAGCTTCATAGGCTGAGCATAGACTTTACATGCAGAAGACTAGGTTCTATCTCTTGGCACATTACATGACCCTTTAGCACAGCAAGAATGATACCCACTGTCCCACCACCAAAAACTGAGCCGGGAATAGCCCTAACTACCACAGAACGTAGCCCCCAAGCAAAACTACACAATAACAACAACAACAACAACCTGAAAATGTCCTTCCTGCGTCTGCAAGGCCTTAATTACCTTCTTCTTCTAGAATAATCCTCAGGCCATTTTGAGGTGGCACGTTTGTTTTTTCAATGCTTTCAGCAACTGCTTTGTTTCCTTATGTGTACATGATACCTGAGCAAAATGCTTCTTTCCTGTATGCTGGACAGTAGGAAGTAATCTATCTTCAACCTTGTTTGGTTTGTAAATAGCACTGTTGAGAAGGTTTGTTGAACTTTGCAAAGGCTCTCTCCATGAGCTCTCTCTCACTCTTGGGGGCCGGGTTAAAGGACACAGCCTTGACCACCACCTTAATTCTTCTGATTGTTTACAAAAGATTGAAAAATGTGCCCCACATTCGACCTTAACCCTCTGGGTAAGGAACTAGACTCACTCAACTGGACTGGCAAGCAAGCCTGTATTTAACGGAAACAAAAGAGAGAATTAGCCAGAAAAAATTAGCATTTTTCAACACATGCATTTTGTCTTCTGAATTTTTAATTTCCATGAAATGCCTGTTTTTGTTTTTGTTTTTGTTTTTTTTAAATATGGAAGCTGGCCTTTTTTTCTTTTGTGATGACTTTGCAGCCAGTGAGATTCTGTTCTTTGGGATAGTGAAGTAGCTTGTCATTTCCTCCCCCCAATAATACATTACAAAGTGGAAATGCAAATTTCCCGTGGAAGCTCTAAAGTAGCAGGTGGTGTTTCCTTAATATATTGTTTTTGACCTTTAGGGAAATTGGTATTATAAGCTGACTTTGGAAAATTAAAATAGCAACAAGATTTTACTTTTGAAATAGAACTATATCTTATGTAATTTTAAGCAATTAGATTTTGATTACTACACCAGGAAAAAACACAATAAATTTTGCTTTTATATTTCAGGCTTATAATATATGGAGGGTAAGAAAAAGAATATGGCACAGCTGAATTTTCAAATTCAATAAAAGACTTTAAAAAAAGAAGTTATGTTTTAAGCTCTTATCTTAAACCTTTCCTGTGAACTAATGCTTTGATTTTGTGATACGTGCATTTACTGAGTTTTACAAAGAGTAGGCATGACACTGTTCAAATGGCCAATTCTAATTGAGCTGAAGGTAAAGACTTCAGTATTTTTTTCATTCATTTACTCAGCAGCACTTAACTTCAAGCTTGTTTTTTGTTCAGCATCAAAGAAAAAGTTGTTTTATGGTTATTGGATTTTTTAACCTACATATTTCATAAAAGGGACTGCAGCCACTGGGTCTTTATATTCTTTTTAGTTATTTTGCTGCCCGGCAGCCCTTCTGCATGCCATCTTGTTGAATAAGGAAAACATAATTTTTTTTCCTCTTCCTTTGAAGACAAATTTAAGAGGTTTAAATACCATTCACATTTTGGAATTTCCTTCTTTACTCCCTCCTCAATCCCTCATCACATAACTACATAAAGCAATCCAATGTTGAAAGTCTTAAGAGATTTTTCACTCCTATAAATATCTTTTATATGATTACAATTCTTCTGTTTATCATGGGCAACAAGAATAGAATCCAGGAGCTAACAAAGTTGATGATATGTGATTATGTATGTATATGATTATGTACATATGTATGGGTATATGATTCTGTGTGTGCAAGTATGTATGTATTTGAGCACGTCTATGTATCTCTGTGCATTGTTATATACTGTCATAATTTTAGAAAATTCTATAAGCCTGAGCAGATATAACAGTAGATTAGAAGTTTTTTATCTTTTACTATTTGCCCACAAAATACAAGCTTTGCTATAGGTTTTCCCTTCCATTGATTCTCTCTTAAGAATTGTCACTGGGCTGGAGCGATAGCATAGTGATAGGGCATTTACCCTGCATGCAGCCAATCCAGGATAAACCTGGTTCAATCCCCGGGGACCCATATGGTCCCCTAAGCCAGGAGCAATTTCTGAGCGCATAGCCAGGAGTAACCCCCGAGCGTCATCAAGTGTGGCCCAAAAATCAAAAAACAAAAAAAGAATTGTCATTAAGTGTGCAAACAGATTGACTTTCTTGTGAAATTTACTTTGTTATCACATTTTATGCACTGAATTATGCTCACAGTGAATCAAAGGAAAGGAATATAGAGATTCTGAATACATTTGCATGGCCATACCCTGCCATCAAGTAGTCACAATAAAGTCTGAAATTATTGTCCAATGAAAATATAAAGATAAAAAATGGGGAAACTACCCACCAATGCTACTCTTTTTTTAAACATTAGCTTGTAAGCAATTAGCAAAAGAGACAATATTTCTTAATCGCTAAATTTGTAATTGCCATCTGTAAGAAGACTTAATCTGTCCTTAATTTGCTTTAACCACAAGGGGCCATGATTTACTAACACCAAAATAGTACGTGGAATGCAATGCCTAGATCAACTAATTTTCTCAGCATCATAAAACTGCTCTGGGAATAAAGTATGCCCAGAAAAGAGTTCGTAGTAGAAGACACAAATACCTTATGTAAACTCCCGTGTAAAAACCGTATCTTACCTCCTTTTCTGCCTTAGCTAAAAATAGCATCGTCTCTCTTTGGGAAGATAAATAAATTCCTTCCAACTGTTTAAATTCCTCAAAAATGTTTACATTTGTTATATGTTCACTGGACAGTAGCACTCAGAAAGAAGAGAATTTTCACATCTGCTTGCAAAGAGCCACCTAAAGAGTTATGGTCTCTGAGCTTTAGTTCACATTTAAGTGGGCACATTGGAAGGTATTATTCCACATGGTTTGAGAAATGATTATTGAGACAGATTGTCAACAGTGATGTTTTGAACATAACAATAAAATATAGAATCAGCATTACATGGATCCAGTGCTGTTGTATAGCAATAACCATATTCCTGAGTTACATTATGGCTTCTGTTTTGTTTGTTGTTGTTTTTGTTTGTTTTATTTTGGGGAGGGGCACTCCCGGTGATGCTCAGGGTTTACTCCTGGCGATGCACTCAGAAATTGCACCTGGCTTGGGGGATCATATGGGACATCAGGTTTCGAACCACCATCCCTCCTGGATCAGCTATGTGCAAGGCAAACGCCTTACCACTGTACTATCTCTCCGGCCCCTTGTTGGTTGTTTTTCATTGGACAGACTTTTGTTCTAGAATGGTTTGTTTTAGGCCTAATGCATATTTATTTACCTTCTAATGATTTTACTGTGCTGTTTGCCTATAACCAGAGAACTAGGAATTTAAAACCACAACCCAGAAGTCAGTGGCATTCTTTATGCTATTACCTCTTGGGGACTTCATTTTTTCTTTAAATGACAAATATCCAGAAAGGCATTAGGAAACTGATTCAGACTCTTCTGTTGGTATTTGCAAGGATCATGAGAACCAAAATAAAAGGCTGGGGGAGGGGGGTGCAGCCTCATCAGTGACAGGGAAAGCAGCAGAAGAAATGATAGTTTTCTTTCTTTCTTTTTTTTTTTTCAGGCCACACCCATTTGATGCTCAGGGGTTACTCCTGGCTAAGCACTCAGAAATTGCCCCTGGGTTTGGGGGGGACAATACGGGACGCCAGGGGAATGGAACCGTGGTCCTTCCTTGCCTAGTGTTTGCAAGGCAGACACCTTACCTCTAACGCCACCTCGCAGGTTCCAGAAATGATAGTTGTGCAGTGCTGAAAAGTGGATTTTCAAACTCTTTTCTTCTTTCTTGGTTCTCCTGCCTTAGCTTAAAGTCTGAACACTCACTTGCTTGAGTCTTTTTTGTTTTGTTTTCTTCTTGTTTTTGTTTATTTGTTCTGTTTTTTTGGGTCATACCCGGCGGTGGCGCTCAGTGGTTACTCCTGACTCTGAGGTACCCTCAGTTCCTGGCAGGCTCAGGGAACCATATGGGATGGTGGGATTTGAACCACTGTCCGATTCAGCTGTGTGCAAGGTAATTGCTCTGCCACTGTGCTGTCTCTCCAGCCCCCTGCTGGAGACTTTTAAACAAGAAAATGAGATTGATAAGGTATTGAAGCTTTTTCTCTCATTCGTTCTGGGCTCTGCATGATGCCAAATAAAATAGACTGGAAATTTCACTTTATTTTAAGATTGTATACAGGGAATTATATTCACCTTTAGAACTGTTTGATGTACTGTTAAAGAATGAACTTAGGGTCAGACATCTATTAAAAGGTTGTTTAACATTTGAAAACTATCTTCCGTTAGTCATTTTAGTACAAATGACTCAGGGGTTACTCCTAGCTCTGGGCTCAGAAATTGGCCTGGCAGCTTCAGGGGACCATATGGGATGCTGGGAATTAAACCCAGGTCCATCCTGGGTCAGCTTCGTGCAAAGCAAACCCCCTACCACTGTGCTATCTCTCTGGTCCCAAGATGTCATTTTTTTTTGTAGGGGGGCACACCCAGTGATGCTTAGGGGTTATTCCTGGCTATGCACTCAGAAATTGCTCCTGGTTTGTGGGACCATATGGGACACTGGGGGATTGAAACGAGGTTCATCCTGGGTCAGCCATGGCAAAGGCAAATGCCCTACTGCTGCGCCATCGCTCCGACCCCACAAGATGTCTTTTTGTTTTTGTTTTTGGGTCACACCCGGCAGTGCTCAGGGGTCACTTCTGGCTCCATGCTCAGAAATTGCTCCTGGCAGGCACGGGGGACCATATGGGGCACCGGATTCGAACCGATGACCTTTTGCATGAAAGGCAAACACCTTACCTCCATGCTATCTCCCGGGCCCAAGATGTCATTTTTTAAAGAATATTTTTGTCTTTTAATCTTACCCACTTATCATTAATTAAGTTTGATAAAGTATAGGCTTGTCTTTTCAAGAAAAACCTGCCGAAAGTACATTTGTAAAGCTTACTTCTCTTTCCCTCCAGACCAGAGTGTTTTGAAAATAGGAGAACAAGGAAAATAGTTTAAGCTGTGAAGTCTCACTGGGTTGTAGTAAAGTGCTTTAGGCACTATGTCCTTGATGCAGCTTCATATTACAGTAATATTGTGTGAGAGAGAAATGTACAGGAATTCTCCTACATACCTACCGCATATACTTTTATATTCACATGACTGAATCCATTCAACAAATAGGTTCTGTGGGGCAGATGCAGTTGGAAACACTGTTATTAAATGGTTTTACTATTGAGTACTGGTTCCTTGTTAATATATGTGTTCTTCGCTTTCTCTATAATTTTATTTTCCAGTCCTTTTTACTTTGAAGGGGTGGGGAGGAGACTCTTACAAGAATGAAAGGAGGACATTTCTATCCACAAGTTAAGTGCTTTAAATAGTCAGGCTTGAACTAAATGAAGGAAATCAGGCTAGATAACATCTTTGTAAAATGAATGCCTATGGACTCTGCTTCACACAATGCAAAGGAAATTGCCCTTGTCCGGTGCAAGTTAGGTGAAAAAAGCACATTAAAATCCTATTCTGGCTGCCATTCATATTCCTGTGTGGCTGAAACTGGGATCTTGAAGACCATAGAAAATGTAAGGGCTTAAGTGGCATGCTGGAAAATCATTGTGGATATTTAATTTATAATGCAAAGAACCTAGTAATATTCAACGTAGACACCAAGGTCTCTGAAATTGAGCAATGCAAATCGTAAGTAAGAAGGAAGATTGCTATTGCTGACATGCTATTACTGATGCTATTACTACTTATAATATTCTTATTATTATTAGTGTTATTGTAAGTTCTATGGTACCATTGCAGTTATTATTATTGAAGCTAGGTGACCATATGGGATGCCAGGATAGAAGGCAAACACCTTACCCACTGTACTATTCCTCTGGCTCCAAATGCTCTTCAGTAATTTTTAACTTCTTATAGCCAGTATTGAGGCTTGTATTTTAGAAATAATGATAGTTTAATTACCCCCAACAACCCAGTGAGTCACACAATATGCAATTAGGAAGTTCAGGTTTAAATGGCTTCAAGTCACATGTTTTGTTCTGTACACAAGTGGTCTTAGATCTTATTTTGCAGGACTTTCTGGTTTCAAAGTCCAGTTCTATACCTCTATCTTAAATTTCCTTTCCCTGTATGTAAAGGAACTCTGCAGGTGCCAAGATATTATCACCAAATCTTTGCAAAGCAAGTTGAACTTCTTGAAGAGAATTTCCCCAAGGCCAAAAAGCTGCCTCTGTAGTACTCCAAAGCAACTTCCATATCCTGGAAATAGCATCAACAATCAAAGATAACACCTTACAAATATCCTTCCTCTAAACAAATTTTTTTACTTACAACCATCCACAGTTCACTCTGAGATCAGAGATACCTGCACATATTTGACAATAAGCCAGATATACCAAGATATGTATTATCGAGAGCCGACTTGACTGCCATCATGTATAGACACATCGAATTTAAGTAGATAAAGAGTGGGCACACTCCCCTGCTGCAGTAACAACAGAAAGGCAGCACAAAACAGACTAGTTACTACCGGGCTACCCCTGGACCCAAGAATAATTTCAGTTTACTTCCAAAATCAGAAGGCTTTTAGCAAGCTTCACTAATGTGGGCAGCAGCTCATGGTACTTATTTACCACCCATCTATTGAATTCCTTTTGGACATGACCAATGAATGACATCTGGTTTTCAGGCATTGTGTCACACTCACTAACTAGCTGTCAAGAACAACTATGCCCAATCTCAGCCCACAGTGAAATCGGCTCAAATCTGGATTTGCCAAGGGGAAAATTCCAAACAGATCAGGAAAGCAGAAACCACTGACACTGTCTTCATAATAACAAAAAATGCATGCATTCTACAAGGAAGCCTATTCCTTTACCTTCTAAGAAACAGTTTGACAAAGGTAAAAAGTCTTGGCATGGGTACAGAGAAACAGTGCAAAGAAAACTTTTTTGTGGCCAATATCAAGACTTAAAGATAGGGAATAGTGGTTATTCTATACCATTTTCTCATCTTCCTTTGTTAAAAGAAAGTGACCCTTTCTCTAGCACAGGGATAAATCTGACCTGACAGAGCCAGCCCTGGTGGTCCCATTCCCCTTGCAGACAGATCTATTGAAAAGAATAGGGGCATTTGCTTTATCGTTGGAAGAAGAATCTTTCAAACTGGATATTGATATTACTGGGCCTGAACTAAGAGTCACCTTGAAGGAGAAATTGAAAATAAAGCTTAGATGGTAGATCGGATCAACCTTTGGCCAACTAAATGTAATCAATACAAGATTTTTGTTTAATTAGATAAATAATATCCTTAATAAGTTTCTTATTGTACCCAGAAGCATACGAGAGGAATTTGCTTTGGTAGGATATTTGCGATCAACAGCAACTGTAATGTTGGGGCCTTCATATTGATTGGGCTTCAATTGTTTTTGACCTCAAACTGCAGTTGGTCTGGATCACGAAAACCCCAGAGAATCCAGTCAGGCTAGTCCCCTGAATTTGTTTATTGGTTTGTTGTTTTGTTTCTGGGCCATGCCCAGCAACAATAAAGTCTTACTCGTGGCTCTAAGTTCAAAATAAGGCTCCGGAGATCATATGGGATGCTGGGTTGGCCATGTGCAAGGCAATCATCCTATCCACTGTACTATCACTCTGGCCGCAGGAATCTTAAGCTTTTAGAAGAGAAATCACTTCAGAGAAAAGCTGTTTTGAAAGATGCTTTCTATGCTAATTTGTGCTTTTCTATTTTTCAGATTTGGCTTTAACTGTATTAGAAACATTTCTTTAGGACTAGTATCTTTAAACACTATCTTTAATATTGTTAATATAATTTAAGATTTTAATATATTATTTAAATATCTTTTTCCTCTCTCCATTTTTTTTTTTTTTTGGATTTTTGGGCCACATCAGTGGTGCTCAGGGGTTAATCCTGGCTCTGTACTCAGAAATTGCTCCTAGAAGCATGGGGGCCATATAAGATGCTGGGGATTGAACACTGGTGGGTCCCGGGTTGGCCATGTGCAAGGCAAATGCCCTACCCACTGTGCTCTTGCTCCAGCCCCAACTTTTTCTCTTTATTTGGTCTTTTTCTAAGTAAAATAGTTATTAGAAAACTAATTTTAACTATTTTTAAGCAGTTATTATTGAGAAAATATGATTACATGTAGCACTGATTTTGCCAAATAATAAGCATCAAAATAGAGTAAACTGTATGGCAGAAAGTACAAACATGAAAGTCATCCCTTCTGGGGGAATGGTAAACTGCATTAGATACTGACCTTGTCCTCTTTTGAAAGTCCATTACCATCGTAAGGACTCACTTTGCACAAGAATACACCTGAACAGCAGTTCTTTGATGTGACATTTGTCAGATAAATGAGGTCGCACACATTAAGTCACTGGGTTAACTAGATATTTCTTCATTATTGTCATATACTTAATTTTATTTTTTGATTTTTTTTTATTTAATTGAAGAAACGTAGCTTCATCTGATCAGTTTTAAAATGAGGAGCCAAAGTATGTCGTCCTGAACTATAATTAGAGAATGTTTGATTCAATAGATTATGAAATCCACCGGTTAAAGAAAGACTTCTTTTCTGTAGCCCTTTGTTTACACAATGGACCATTGTTTTTAAAATGAGGATGTCATCCTGGATCACCAACGTGAGAGCACTTGAGCTGAGTTAGGTAATCCACGGGGTTGCTTGCAGAGACACTAGACTCTGAAATGGAGAGTTGAGAAACAAGTAGACCAAAATGTCTGGTTTTCTAAAGAAGAAATGGAAATATCTTCATTTATGAATTTCAAGAGAGGAATATTGATTTCTGAGAAAAGG
This sequence comes from Crocidura indochinensis, assembly GCA_004027635.1. Taxonomy (NCBI): domain Eukaryota; kingdom Metazoa; phylum Chordata; class Mammalia; order Eulipotyphla; family Soricidae; genus Crocidura; species Crocidura indochinensis. The sequence goes on from PVKC010000029.1 coordinate 69,122, forward strand.
AAGGTTCAGGAAGAGGTAGGTATCCTAGAGAAAAGCTGAGGAATGAACACTCTGAACAGAGGAGAAATGGGAAGAACGAAAAGTTAGTTCTACAGTGGTTTAAAAATGTAAAAGGATATAATAAACTAATGTTCAGGAATAGTTACCATTTCTCAGATAGAATTATTAGGCATCCTCTGGGGTCTCAAACTTGCAGCCCGTGGGCCGCAAACGGCCCTCCGTACAACATTTTGTGGCCTTGCCCTAGAGGAATCTATTTTTGTTTTGTTTTGTTTTAGTTGTTTGGATCACATCCCCCAATGTTCAAGGCTTACTACTGACTTTGCACTCAAGGATCACCCTGACTTTGCCTCCTGCGGCCCACAGGTAAATTGAGTTTGAGATCCCTGCAAGCAAAACAACTCAACTGCTAAAGTCACCCGTAAACCAGTGCCGAGAATATACTACTAAATTAGAGCTCTAGGAGAAATATGACTCAGTTAAGAATCACACAGTTCTCAACCCATAAACCCCGTTACCTCTTTGTAGTTTTTGAGAACATAAGCAATTGCAAATAAATTTACGGACTCCTTAGGAAAGGAAATGCGTAAAATCATCATGCAGCTCTTTAAATTCATTGTCCATGTAGAATGATTATAGCTGCTGGGAAATACTCAAATCATTTTATAAAACTATCCAGCTGGGGCCCAGAGAGATAGCACAGCGGTGTTTGCCTTGCAAGCAGCCGATCCAAGACCAAAGGTGGTTGGTTCGAATCCCGGTGTCCCATATGGTCTCCCCTGCCTGCCAGGAGCTATTTCTGAGCAGACAGCAAGGAGTAACCCCTGAGCACTGCCGGGTGTGGCCCAAAAACCAAAATAAAACTATCCAGCAATGTTTTAGTCCCAGGCCCTGGTAACGTTCTTAGAATCAAGTGAGTGTTTGAAGTATATGTTCTAACTCTTTTTTTTTTATCAAAATAAAAGTAACTTGAACTGCATTAAACAGCATACTATTCCTATCATATGTTTATAAGCAAGTGTGCAAGAAAATAGATATGTCTAGTCTAGATAGATGTTATATGGAAAATTGGGTATATATAATTCAGGTTCGAATCACATTGATATAAACACTCTCTGAAATGTGAAGATATTATCTTAAATGTATATCCCAGTAGGTCATAAATAAATTAGAGTTTAATTATTGTTCCTCTCTAAGCGTTCATGATTTTTATTTTTATTACCTCCTAGATATTCTGTTTCATCTGTCATGAAACATTTATTTATATCTGGTTAAAATTGACTTTAGCTAAAGGTTGAACTTTTTAGACCACTACAAAAGTGCATGTTTGGGGTTTGATCAATGAAATGCAGCCATATAGTGTTTCAAACAGTTGCTCACTTTCCTTGGTTATTAACCTGTGCATATATATGGAAAGTGAAATAACTATGTGAATAGAATTACTTTGAGGAAAATGAATATGTAAAGAAAACAAATACTTTGAGCCCTAAGTTAGATGTTTCCTTTGATAAATGTGTAGGCTGAGGAAATAGCACTGAAAAATACTTTTTCTCTAAAATAACACTAATCTTCTTTGTTATTCCGTTTCTCTTCTACAGAAGTTTTTCCCCCTCTAATTTCATAGAATCATAAAAGCAGGGATAAAAAGTAGATTCATAATCCCACATATTATTTACTCTACTTGTCTGACTGTTCACTTTAGAATGCTTTACCCAAAACTGTAGGCAATTTCCCATAAAGCAGTGCCTATTGAACTGCTGTAACTCAGAAGTACAACCAAAAGAGCATTTTTAAACCAAACTTGATTTTAAGGATACTCTTTCCAAAAATGTATCACATAATCTGTTGCCTCATTTTTAAGTTTAACTATGACAATTAGCTTTCCAAATTGAAAACAAAGAAAATCTCATCAGTACCTTTATTTGAGGAAAAGAAATGACTCATTTCCAGTACGTACATCTTATCTTTCAATATCTTCATTTGTTTTATGCAGTAAATTTATATATAATCTTTTAGAAAGAAAATAGACATTTCTTCTTCCCTAAGATTTTCCTCCTCTATGTTGGATGATTGTGCATTTACTTACAACGATACTATAGAAAAGAATTAGTTTTAGGGGGCTGGAGTGATAGCACAGCATAAAGTGTTTGCCTTGCATGTGACCAACACAGGACGGACCCCGGTTCGATTCCTGGCATCCCATATGATCCCCCAAGCCTGCCAGAAGCGACTTCTGAGCGCAGAGCCAGGAATAACTCCTGAGCACCACAAGGTGTGACCCCCCCCAAAAATTAGTTTTACAATTAAAATGACACATTGTACATTGTATTCTAGCATGTTTCCTCATTTGAGAAATGAAGGACTCCTTATCAGAATCCCATATTAAATTACAGACTCCCTGAGGCGAGGAAACATTGCTTCTTTGTATACCAAGGCCCTAGCTGAAATATTTTATCAAATATCCATTAGAATGTGATGAACATCATCATTTCATCGCTTCAATGTCTTCATCTCTTCAGAATCTAGAAAGATGGGTTCTCATCCTAATATGGGAACTCATTAGGACACTGAGATTTTAAAAAAAAAACTTCCCAGTTAATATGTTCCCTCCATTCTGGTGTCTGAAACACAGTTGAAAGGAAAAGAGGGCTCCAAAATATTGAATCTCAAGTCTGCTCTCATGAGAGCTGCTATGCTGTGTTGCTCTGAACATGTAGAAACATTAATGGAACTGATTATGTCTATTCTCATCTGTGAGCAGATAAAGCCAGACCAGCCACAGGGAGGGTACTTTACTCTAATAATCAAATCAATGCCTTAGAAATTATGCTAACTTTTGTCTTTTGCATTCAAGTATAAGAGCAAAATCAAGTAGAAAAGAAAATAAAGAAACCTTCCCCTCCACACAATACCAAGCAGAAATTCCAGAGATTTGCCAAAACTCCCCTTAGATTTATCACTTCTTAGCTGACTTTGTACAAAGAACTACAAAATCTCCTTTGCATTATAAGGGCCAGATGTTACTGTCAAATTGTAACCATCCGGGACTCCATGTGTACACTCATTGCACTCATCTCTAAATGCATAAGATATAGAACTTTTATGATCCAACACAGGCGTGTAGTAAGTTGGAAGAAAATCGCCACTATCGACTCTTGGTAGATCATTACTTCTCTTTACCAAAACCTTCCACCACTAGGGGGCAAAATCATTCTCACTGGAGAATACCACGTATCATGAAGTCTTCTACCTTAAGAGGAGTAGGAATAGATAATAACAATATGGATTTAGTATAACCACAGAGCTTCATCTTCATGTTGCTGCATAAATAACATTTGCTTTAAAATAAACCATTAAAACATCATTATAGCATGGAGGTAGGGCGTTTGCCTTTCATGCAAAAGGTCATCGGTTCGAATCCCGGTGCCCCATATGGTCCCCCGTGCCTGCCAGGAGCAATTTCTGAGCCTGGAGCCAGGAGTAACCCCTGAGCGCTGCTGGGTGTGACCCCAAAACCAAAAAAAAAAAAACCCAAAAAAAACATCATTAACACAATATCTGTAACCAATGACCTTCTCTTCCACCCATTCATATACACATTTCTTACATAAATCAAGTTTTTGGCCATTTTGTGATAGCAGATGCTCAAATTCAGCTATCTATTAGTGTCATTGTTAGGCCATCAATAGAGTTGACTATTTATTTTAAATTAAACTAGAAGCTACAGTTGTTACTCTAGAGCTTTCTTGTATAGCCATTTTGCTATGCAGATTATTTCAGTTTTAAGAGGTAGAGTTCAGATGGACTTAAAATAAGTATTGGGAGTAACAAGATGATGTCAAAGGCTAGCCAGGGAGTCTCTGGAAGTCAAACTGCACCTCTGATATAGGTACATCCCTCCTTTTACCACAGTCTGACAACCTATGACAAAATAAGTGTCAAAGTGTCAGAGTCTAGCCTTGTGGTGGAGAGTAAAGAGGTAAATCTAGTGATGATCAAGATGCAAAGAAAGTACAAAAATCTGTTGACTGAGACAGCTTAATAGCCAATTACAAAAGGGATGTAGACATATTGGTCACTATAGTTTATTAGTTAAAACTAGATGCAACTGCTGCTGCTTTGCTGGTTCTGACAGACAAAAATATATAACTTTATGGTTTTTACTGAGAAGTGTTAGCCATACCTTGTGAATGCTCTGAAGATTCTTGGTCTCCATCATCCTGGTGATACAATGTGATGGAGGGTTTGTTTGTTTTTTTTTTGTTTTTGTTTTTGTTTTTGTTTTTTTTGCTGACAGACTTTCTTGACTTTCCCTGGAGCTCTGTTCTTCCTTTGAGGGGCTTTGGGGACATCCTACAAGGGCAGGTAAAGAGTTGAAGTGGAGGCTAGCTGAATGAAGCTTCAGCACTCTGATCAGAAGCACCACTTTGTTTGCTTTATATTCTGAGCATTCAAATCAGATAGATATATAAAAAAAATAGCTTCATACACAAAACTAATGAAGCAAAATATATAAAATGTATTTATTTAAAGGGACCCAAAATGATATTCTGACTTCTTGGAATACTGAACATTTTAAACTATAATTCAGAGGTTCCTAAGCATGTGTACTGAATATGTATGTTATTTTGTAAAGAGTGTGAAAGAATTATTTTTCTTTATTACATTTTTGGACCACAACTAATTGGGTTCAGGTTTAATCCAGGCTATGCACTCAGAGATCAGTTCTGGCATGGGGGGGCACAGATGGGGGTATACAATGTGCTGGGATCAAAACCGAGCCTGCTCTTTGCAGAAAGCAAAGATGTATATCTCTCCCTACCTGAGATCTATTATTCTCCCATCCAGGAAAAGAATTTTAAGTTTTGATGTTAGCAATCTCCCTCTAGTGGGGCTAATGTGATATTCAAAGAAATTGTATTCTGAAATTTTGAGGCTGAAAATTATACATTTTAGCACATATCTGAAAGGGAGCCTTGGTGAATAGCTACATTCAGAGAAACAGATCATCCTTTGAGTTTTCAAAGTCCATGAGACAGAAGGTGAAAATGAATGCTGTTTGAAGTACAAGTTAGAGAACGCTCCTGTCTGGATATACACCGTTCAGCAGGAAGTTGCTGCCTGCACGGTTCATGCCATGTTTGAAGTGTTTATGTAAAAATCGAACACTTACTCGTCTTGAATCTGAGATGTGTCTACTTACTCGGTTTGTTTGCTCCCTTTTACTCTAAACAACTATTCAATTTGGTCTCCCAGCAGCTGAAGTAATTGAGCCACAGATTGATTTATTGAGATTTTCTCCTAATGGTTTCAGCTATATCATCAATCTGTTAGGTTAAAGTTGAAGCTGGTTGCACTTGGGTGAATATAAACATAACCATGAAACCCTCTGTTTCAATAAGCTGATGTTGTCATCATAAATTCCTTAGGAGGGGCCAGGGTTGTGGATCAGTGGTAAAGCACATGCCTTGCATATGTGCTTTAGAGGGGGAAAACAATCCAAAATTTCACTGAAAGTTTAACAACAAATATCTTAGAACTAGGGAGATAGTACAGTGAATAGGTTGCTTACCTTGCATGTAGAAGACCTGAATTCAGTACCTGGCACTCCATATGGTCCCTCATGAGCCACTCCAGAAGTGATCCCTGAGTGTAAAGCCAGGAAAAAGTTCCTGAACCCCTACCTCGAGGTGTGTCCCAAACACACACTTAAAATTTAAATAACCTACCTACAAGTATCTTTTAGAAAAGATACTTTTACTGATGCTGTTTTTAAATTGTGTGTATGTGTGTGTTGTTTTTGTTTTGGGACCACATCCAGTGACGCTTGGGGTTACTCCTGGCTATGCACTCAGAAATTGCTCCTGGCTTGGGGACCATATGGGATGCTGGGGGATTCAATCATAGTCTTTCCTAGGTCAGCCTTGTGCAAGGCAAACACCCTACCACTGTGCCACTGCTCCAGCCCCTCTTTTTGAAATTTTTAATAAAAATTGAATGTTAACTTATTCATCAGAGACATTAATTTGTGAGACTTCCAATTTGTCTTTACAAATGAGACCTTTTAGATACCTCTCACATCTCAGAGAATTAGTTTTAATTATTCTTAATAACAGGGTATCTTACATTATAATGTGATGAAAATGAAAAAGAGAATATACTAGGCATCTGAAAAACTTCTTTTTTTATATATTTTATTTTAACACCTTGATTACATACATAATTGTGTTTGGGTTTCAGTCATGTAAAGAGCACCACCCATCACCAGTGCAACATTCCCATCACCATTATCCCAAATTTCCCTCCTCCCACCCACCCCCCGCCTGTACTCTGGACAGGCTCTCCATTTCCCTCATACATTCTCATTATTAGGACAGTTCAAAATGTAATTATTTCTCTAACTAAACTCATCACTCTTTGTGGTGAGCTAAACTTCTTAAGTGAATAATGGTCTTACAGTTTTTAAGTAAAGTGAGCAAAGCCACTTACTATTAACTAGCAAAAACAAAAAATCAAAATTCTGTTATTTAGTACATAAAATCAAAAGACTCATCTAGACAGCTCCAAATAGAGAGATTTTTGTTCAAGGGTAAAGTTTAGAATGATTGTAATTAATGATTTTCATTTTTTGTTATATATTGTATCTCATTTAAAAAAATTAAATCAATAATTCCAGTTCAAGTCTCTTTTTATTGGACTCTTAGTTTAATACTACAATGAGCTACTCAAATATTATGTCCTTTGTTTTAAAGGTCTCTTTTTTTTTAATGTGTCCTTGTAGTGATGGTGTAGCTGTGTACGGATCAGATTTAAACTTTTAGATTGTCTGGAACTGTAGGTTGAATTCTTGCGGAGGGCTAGAGAACTGAACCATTCTAAATATATAAAATGGAGGGTTACTTCTTTCTAAAGACATCTTTAGGATCAAATTATTCTGTGAAGGTTAAAAAGTTACCCTTTACAGAAATACTTGTTTACTATATGACCTTGGAAATCTGAAAATATATTTATGCTTTTGTAGCATGTCATATACTCATATACTCAGCTATATACTGACTTATAAACATAAGGAGTTTTGGGTGCTTAATATTGATTGTGCCACAGATAGTTTAAGGTCATAGGATATGTACATGTTTTGCCAGTGTGGAGCCCTAGGTTCATTCCCAAGCACTGCATGATCCCCCAAACACCACTGAGCCTGACCTCTCTATACATATATACTCAAAGATGGTGCTTTGAGTTTAACAAAACTATTCCAAAAGGAGATAAACCTCCAGAGAACACATTTAAGTTTATGCAGTTCTTGGGAACCCTTCTTAATCTGTACAGGATATGTTCTGTTGATGAAGTCCTTTGATTCTTTTTAAAGTGTTATTTTAATATTATGCTGATTCAAAGCATTTTTCAGCGTTTCTTATTAAGGTTGATGCTTATGTTTTGTTCTGAGAGGAAGCACTTAAGAAGCTCATGGGATCTGGGAAGTTTGAAGTAATACAACGCTGGGTGGAAAATTTCCATGCCAAGTTTTGTGAAAGGTGCCACCATCTCTTTACAAAAAGAATCTGAGGGCACTGGGGAATTTGTATGCCAAGTTGACAAAATGCCTAAACTGTATAAACTCACTTTGTGCCCACACTGGCCAACAAGGAATTATTACAATGGTTGACTTATGGAAAGCCCTCCCAGTCTATTTAGCAGAGCCATTATGAACTCCACATCTTCAAAGGACTCTTCTGCAGCCATTCTACAGTTGATACCAAAGAAGCTATCACCACCGAGTGGGGGGAGGTAGCTGCACCTTGCAGGCCAAACCCTTTGCCCCTGGTTTCCTTTTTCATCAGCAGTTGAAGAGAATTATAGGTTAGCCCAGTAAGGGAAAGTTCAGGAACTTCAGAGCTGTGTGGTCATGGAATACTTGGGGAATCCCAGAGAAAAATATGCATGTAAATGTGTGTGAATGTACATCTAAATGTGGAAGTCAAATGTATGTGTGTTTGTGTGCGTGTGTAATTATTCTCTCAATATATTGAGATTTGATGGGGGTGGGGGTTGGATTGCACCTGGTAGTACTCAGGATTTAGTCCCGGCTCTGCACTCAGAAATCATTCCTAGGAGGCTCAGCAGACCATATGTGGTGTCAGGGATTGAACCCAGGCCGGCCAGGTTCAAGGCAACCACCATACCCACTATACTCTAGCTCCAGCCCTTATAGTATGTTTTTAAGGTTGAGAATAGGTTTTCTCAGAGCTTTTTATACAGAATTAAGAAAATTAGAAGACTGATTGTTTTAGCTTTAAAAAATAATCTCAGAGAAACTATTCAAATTTCCTATACTTTAATTTCCCTGGGGGAAATGAAAATAATAATGTTTGAGCCTATTCAGTCAGAAAGAGGCCAAGGTTAGAAATGGAAAAGGAGGGACCGGAGAGATAGCATGGAGGTAAGACATTTACCTTGCATGCAGAAGGATGGTGGTTTGAATCCTGGCATCCCTATGGTCCCCCCCCCCAGCCTGCCAGGAATGATTTCTGAGTGTAGAGCCAGGAGTAACCCCTGAGCGCTGTGTTTTTGGATGTGACCCAAAATCCAAAAACCAAAAAAAAAAAAAAAAGAAATGGAAAAAGATTTAGGTATATATGGGAAGTTATATATGCAAGATATTATTTTTTATTGAAGCAAGGAAAACCACTGCAATCACACTAAAGGATTATATTATACAGTTAATAGTATTCATATCATATTTTAAAAATAAAATGGTCAACTCTGCTTAATGGCCTGTAACTTGAGGGAAAATGGTTTCCAAGTATCACTGCTTTGCTCTGAGCTAAGAGATACCTCAAGGAAGATAAAGAAATTGGTGACTTACAAACTTTAAAAGGTGCTGGTGAGAAAGTACAGCAGATAGAGTGCCAGGTGTGACCCAAAAACTAAAAAAAAAAAAAAAGTGTCTATCAAAATGGCAGGAGTGAGGGCCAGAGAGGTAGCATGGAGGTAGAGCGTTTGCCTTGCATGCAGAAGGACGGTGGTTCGAATCCCGGCATCCCATATGGTCCCCCAGCCTGCCAGGAGCGATTTCTGAGCATAGAACCAGGAGTAGCCCCTGAAGTGCTGCCGGGTGTGACCCAAAAACCAAAAACCAAAAACCAAAAAAAAAAAAAAAAAAGATGGCAGGGGTCTATGGGTGGTAGGAGGGGATCCTGGGAACACTGATGAAGGGAAGTTAATACTGGTGATAGGATCAGTGCTGGAATATTGTGTCTAAAATTCAGTTACGAGTAACTTTGTAAATCGATAAAGAAACTGGTGCTTTGTTGGGAGTCCTCAAAGATTTCCAGAGAGCCGTTTATTTATTTTTTCTATTTCTATGAATGGTAGTCATATTGCGCTTCCATCTGCATTTTCTATCCAAGTCATTCATAAAAATAAAAACAAAACAAAATAACAGCACACAACTTTCTCAGCACAATCTGGAGTCTCTGGGTGCCAGAGGCTGGGAAAACATCGCGGCAGCCATCATCCAACCAGCATTGAAAGTCCTCAAGGGTCTGTTTGTTTGGTGGTCTGAGAAGTATGAAGTGCTGTGTGGAAGGGCAGCTGGGAGACGTTCAATGACACGGTCTAGGCTGGGAGCCAGGGCTGGCAGAGTTTCAGACATTGTCTTTCCCCACATTGAAGTGTCAGGACCTAATTCATGGAAAATTGGGTGAGCTGGCAGTCTTGTCAGAGGATTTCATTGAGCTCTGCTCCATGTAGGGCTCGCATGAATGTGGGATCTTCAGCCAAGAAAGGAGGTGGGAGACTGAGTTGTAAGAACTGGTCAGGCCACAAGAATGTGGGGAGATTTGAAAAGGTTTGGGAGTAAACATGTGTACAGGTGTAGTCGGCTGGAAGAAAGAGAAGGAAGAAAAAGTGGTGTATTTCTTACAAATGACTCTTTTGAATTGAATGCACTCTTGGCATACACTTATTTCACACACACACACACACACACACACACACACACACAGAGAGAGAGAGAGAGAGAGAGAGAGAGAGAGAGAGAGAGAGAGAGAGAGAGAGAGAGAGAGAGAGAGAGAAAGAGAGTCCTCATCATCCTTGGTTCCATTCCACCTGGAATAAAAACATCATTTTAAAACTGGACTTTTGTGATGTCATCCTGATGGTGATTTAACATCAAAGAGAACCTTTTTTAATGCCTCTTCTTTTTGTCTGGTTTCTAAGAGAAATGTTCCGATGGTTTTTTTTTTTTCAGAACATATTTAATACATTAGAAAGGAAAGCATCACACTATCAGAGAAATGTGGGAGGAAGGAAATGGAGAGGAGCTGTAGCCCCTGATGATAAGGAGAATTTACCTCCTACTCTCTTTGGGAAATCTCGAGTAATTTTCTTTCTTTCTTTTGGATAATAAAAGCATGTTACTGTTTACGTCAACATGACTCAGTTTGCAAGGCTCAGTGATGTGTAGAGACATTTCTGTTCAAATATGACATGAATTCTGAAAGTAAACCCATTAAAGACTGTGCCCTTTAGGGCCAGAGCAATAGCACAAGCAGGCAGGGTTTTGCCTTGCACCCAGGTGATACAGGTATAATCCCCAGGATCCCATGTGGTTCCCCAAGCCTACCAGGATTAATTTTTGAGCACAGAGCCAGAAGTCACCCCTGAGCACCACCAGCTGTGCCCCCCAAAATTACAAACAAAAAACAGCAAAACTGTGCTCTTTAAATCCTACTGGTTTAAGGTAAAGAGATATTTTAGAGGATAAGGTACTAGCCTTGCATGTGGTTGACCCAGTTTGCATGGTTCTCTGATCACTGCCAGATGAGGCCCAAGCCCCCGCCTCACCCATTTAATGAAAACATAAATAAATTCACACTTGAGAGGGGCTGGAGCAGTGGCAAAAGTCATAAGGTGTATGCCTTGCCTGCACTAGCCTAGGACAGACCATGGTCTCATATGATCCCCAAGCCAGGAGAAATTTCTGAGCGCATAGCTAGGAGTCACCCCTGAGCATCACCAGGCATGGCCCAAAAACCAAAAAATGAATAAAATAAAATAAATAAAAACCTTTGAGAAACTTACCCTTTTCTCTAATTTAAATTGAGTAGATAAAAAGGGTCCTCAGAACTTCACACAATAGACATTGACTCTGCCTGCACATTTAAGGGAACACTGATTATAGACAAAATGCCCTTCCTATGATGTCACCACTAAAGAAAGCAAAGGTAGAAACAGCCACAATGATGTCCATCAGCATATACCTAGGTAAAAAGTAGTAAGTGTATGTATACCATTATGGAATACTATTTGAGCTTCAAAAGGAATGAAGGATGGAGGCATGCAACTACATGATGACCCTTAGAAATGTACACAGATCATAATCATTACAGATGAAAGAAGCCAGACTCAAAAGATGATATTTTGTGAGTCCATTTATATAAAATGTCTAGATAAATGTATAGAGATTAGCCAATTAGGGAAGGGAGGGTAGATCAGAAAGCTAAAGGAAAGAATAGTCATCACTGAAGGCATGGGATCTCTTTAAATTAGAACATGCTCTGACATTCGGTTCTGTAAAACTGTATCTACTAACCACTGAATTATGAACTTCAAGAAGGTAACTTGTTGTGTTATAGAAAGTACATCAGTAAAGCTGTTTAAAAAAATAAATTGTCCTTTTCATGTCTTGAGTTTTGTGCTAGACAGTTAAAAATGTAAATTGAACAATGGCTTATTTTGATGTAGCTGCAAAGTATTGGTGACCTTTTAAATAGGAATGATTTTAATTGGGCTAATCTGTATTATATTTCTTTCCTTAATAAAGAGGACATTTAAATGAATAATACCCTTTAACTTTATGAAATTAAACCTCAAAATTTTTTACTTTATTTTGCAGATTCATCTTTATGTAAAGCCTATGTGCTTGACTTACTTTTCATTATGTTTCTTTTAAAAATATTAACAGTTTATTTCCTTTCTTTTCGTTCTTAGCCACAGCAAGTGGTTCAGAAGAAGCCTGCTCAGGTAAGCGAAGATCATTATAAATATTTTCTCCGGGTTTATATAAAAAGTTAACATATATGGGGGTCCGGGAGATAGCATGGAGGTAAGGCGTTTGCCTTTCATGCAAAAGGTCATCGGTTCGAATCCCGGTGCCCCATATGGTCCCCCGTGCCTGCCAGGAGCAATTTCTGAGCATGGAGCCAGGAGTAATCCTGAGCACTGCCGGGTGTGACCCAAAAACCAAAAAAAAAAAAAAAAAGCCTGCCAGGAGTGACTTTTGAGTGTAGAGCCAGGAGGCACCACTGGGTGTGACCCACAAAACAAACAAATAAATAAATAATAATAAAAAGTTATAATGTTTCCCATTTGTGTGAGTTTTTCCTAAAGTGTAAATAATGAGCCTGCTAATCTCTCTTGTGGGTATGAAGAGGTACCCATGAAATTTAGGCAATGCTTTCAGAACCCACAGAAGTCATTTATTAGTTGGGGCCAGAATGATAGCACAGTGGTAGGGCATTTGCCTTGCATGTGGTAGACCCAGAATGGAACTAGGTTCGCTCCCTAGTGTCCCATATTGTCACCCACACCAGGAGTGATTTCTGAGCACATAGCCAGGAGTAACCATTGAGCATCACGGGGTCTGACCCAAAAACCAAAACCAAAACCAAGCAAACAAACAAAAGAAGTAGTCATTTATTCACAGTGTCATTATGTAGATCTATGTATGGTATCTTCTTCCTCAAAGTTTTGTTTTTTGTTTTTTTATTTGGTTTTGGGTCCACACCCAGTGGCGCTTAGAGGTTACTTCTGGCTCTTAGCTCAGAAATCGCTCCTGGCAAGCTCAAGAACCATATGGGAGGCCAGATCCGTCCTGGGTCAGCCGAGTGCAAGGCAAATACCCAATCCCTGTGCTATCTCTCTGGCCCCACTTTTTTCCTCAAAGCTTTTAAAGAATCTTGCATCTAGTTCTCTAGAGATAATGTTGCTTTGCCTGGGAAAGATCATCTCAATTTTCTGTGTTTGCTATTCTTTCTGTTTTTCATGGCTTTGGGGCTTTGCTTCTGACTCTGCTCTCAGGGATCATTCCTGGAAGGTTTGGAGAATCATATGGGATGTCAGGGATTGAACCCAGGTGTCAGCCACATGCAAGCAAGCACCTTACCCAACATATTGTCTTTCTAGCCCCATGTGTTTTCTCTTTAAAAAAAATATAGCTTGAAAGCGAATTGAAGATTCTAAGCACATGTGAGCATATATATAGGAAATGTGTAGCCCAATAATTACATGTATGTTATAATCAGAACAAAAGTAATCTCCACACAAACATTATCGTGGTGATTGCCTGATACTTAAAAGTTGAGCGGTAGAGATATTGCAAATAAATCATAGTATTTGAGTTTGTCTAAGCAAAATTAAACAAACGAAAAAAAAAAAAGAAACAAAAATTTTACATTTCCTGTTAGGATTTCACAAACATAGTTAGCTTCTCATTCTTCCTTAGAAAAAAGAAAAGTGACCACAGATATAGTATAGGACAGGGAACTTGCCTTGCACACAGCTCACCCTGGTAGATCTCCAGGACCCTCCTATGGGTCCTGTGAGTCTACCAGGAGTAAGCCCTGAGCACAGCCAAGTGTATTCAAAAGCCAAAAAGAAAAAAAGGGGGTGGGTGGATAGAGAAAGAAAAAGACAAAAATCTGAGCTTATGATTTGGTGTATTTGAGTCAGAAATTACAACGGCTTTAACCATTGTCTTAGAAAGCAGTGATAGTTTGATTTAATTATTTGTTTATTGTAATCATTGATTAATTAATAATGGTTATTATTTAATAAAATAATTATTTACTAGATAATTATTCTTGTGTAGCTTGTTAAATACAATTCAGATTCTATTTTTGGCATTATAGAGAAAATAGGCTGCCAAAAATACTCATTGATTTTTGGTATTTCTTGACGTAGGCTACTATTGAATTTTAGATTAGTCATTGAATTTTAGATATTTTAGATATTTTAGTTATTTCTTGACCTAGACTACTAGGCTACTATATATATACTTCCTATAGAGTATATATATAATACCTATATATTAGTATGCATACACATGATAACATACATACAATATCACACATTCATAAATAATCATTTGTGCATATTTATGTTTTATATTTATATCACCATTGTTATATATCTCTCCATGAATATATCTGGCACTTTTGTGACCTAATGCCATATATAGAGATATATCACTTTTTTCTGATATACCACATTTTCCTACCAGTTGTATTTGCTGAAATTATCCCTGTGAGCTAATTATGAGTATCTCTTCCAAATTTAATATTTAATGATTTAATTAAATAGCTTTAAATAACAGCACATTGGAAATTTTACATCATAAAATCAATAAATACTACAGATCAGAGCTTTTGTGCTTTTTTCTAAAGAACATATTGTAAAATATCTGTATGCACAACACTGACCTGTTATTCAGTGATTTCATTTATTTGATCTGAAAGTCAGTCATCTTTTATGAATTCTCCAAGTGATTACCATGTCAACTCTAGGATGAAAACTACTGAACATACATGAGAAGAGGTTTGAACATGACCAGAGGTACATGAGGATACAGAGAGGGACATGAGGTACATCAAGGAGACATCTGAATAAGTTATGTAAAGGGATAAAAAAAACTTTGATATTGGTCCATTTAGTTATAGAAGGGAAAATGAACCATAAATGAGGGAAAAGAAGGGAAGATGCCAAAGGTATATTGTATCTGAAAGTAGAGAGAGACAAACATAGCAAACAAGCTAGCAAAATGGAGCAAAAAAACATTAAGTTGGTGACAAATACGGTAGTTACTAGAGGAAATAGAGAAATGAGTTGCAATGAACTGAGAGGGTTGTTTTGGTGATGGCATAGTAAGTATTAAACATATAGAGAGGTGTAAAACCTCACTCCCAAAATTACAGTGTTGTACGCTACTGATAAAATATAATATTTTCTTAAAAAATAAAATAATAGCATTTCTGTAAGGAAAAATGCATGTTAGCATTCTGTTAAAAAATAGAAGTAGAGGGCTGGAGAAATAATTTAAAAGTTGTAGCACTGGCCTTACAATGTACCCATTCTGGTTCAAATCCCCAGCATCACATATGGTCCCCCTGAGAGCTGCTGAGAATAATCCCTCAGCACAGAACCAAAAATAGTTCCTGAGCACTATTGGTGTGCCCCCAAAATATTTTTAAGAGTCAAAGAGACTACATAGTGGGCTGAGCTCTTACTTTGTTTACAAGAGATTCAGCTTTTATCTCCTTCACCAGAGTCTCCTCAGCACCTCTTAAGAGCAGTTTCCAAGCATAGAGCTAGGAATATCCTTTTAAAAGTTTCAGTACATAATACCAAACAAAATTCGTAAATAAAAAAAATGGTCAGAGAGATAGTATAGGGCTTAAGGCAGGGGTCTCAAACTCAGTTTACCTGCGGGCCTCAGGAGGCAAAGTCGGGGTGATCCTTGAGTGCAAAGTCAGTAGTAAGCCTTGAATATTGGGGGGCTGGAGTGACCCAAACAACTAAAACAAAACAAAACAAAAATAGATTCCTCTACGGCAGGGCCACAAAATGTTGTACGAAGGGCTGTTTGCGGGCCGCAAGTTTGAGACCCCTGGCTTCAGGTATTAAGCTCATAACCTTGCCATAACTTATGCCTTGCCCCCTACATAACCCTGTCCAATCCCCAGCATAGCCAGTGTGAACCAAAAACCCTTCTCTTCTTCTTCTTCTTCTTCTTCTTCTTCTTCTTCTTCTTCTTCTTCTTCTTCTTCTTCTTCTTCTTCTTCTTCTTCTTCTTCTTCTTCTTCTTCTTCTTCTTCTCCTTCCTTCTTCTTCTTCTTCTTCTTCTTCATCATCATCTTCTTCTTCTCCTCCTCCTTCTTCTTCTTTTCTTCTTCTTCTTCTTCTTCTTCATCATCATCATCATCATAATAGAGTCAGAAACAAACCATATATGGAGATTATCAATATGGCACAACTAAACTGTAAATGAAGCAGTAATATAGAATTTTTTGAATTAGATACCACAGATGGGGCTGGGCTGGGCTGGTGCTCATGGATCAATCTGGCTGTCTAACAGAGCTTATTCCAGATTTGCCTTTGAAAGGAAGTTCAAACTGAATATTTTTTTAAAAAAATTTGAACTCACTGGACTTCCTTATCTATATTGTCTAAGGACACAGTGATGAATGATATAAACATGGGACTACATGGAAGTTCATGGAGGATAATGTAAATCTTACACTACATTCAAAAAAAAAAAACCCCTTCCTTTTCCATCTGTTTCTTTCAAAATACCCTCCCAGATGGCTTTTCCATGTGACAGATGGATTAACTCAGGCTCATATCCTTTCTTCATCAACATTATTTTGAGGAATTACATTCGGATCTTGCTTGAGGTGCTGAAGGTTTTTAGCACAATTAAATGGTGTACAACTGAAGAAAAGAGTGCCACAGTATATAGGCAGACCAGGGTTTCATATTCTGACCCCATCACTGGACATATTAATCTCTGTGCTCTATCTATAAAATGGAATAATAACAATACCTCTTTCTTTATTCCCAAGAGAATTTTGAGAGATTCATAATTTATATAAATTCTAGGGAGGAATAGGGTGAGAAAAGGAATACAGGGGTATTCAAAGCAAATGCTTTGAATGCATTTGCCCCAGTTTGACTTCCAGTATCTCAGATTCTCCAAATGAGAACTGCCAAGTATGTATCGTGGAAGACCCTTGACTACAATTAGGGTTGCTCTGGTAAATCCCAGCACCTCAGGGCCTGAGCAGCAGTCCCCACAGCCTCAGGTCCTTGCATTGCACT
>PVKC010000029.1:86099-115106 GCA_004027635.1 Crocidura indochinensis
GATCCGTCCAAGGCTAGCGCAGGCAAGACAAGCACCTTACCTCCAGCGCCACCGCCCGGCCCCTCATTGTCTTTTTCTAACAGAAAAAATATTTTTTTAACTGAGGAGGGACTTCTATAGGAATTACTGTATTTTATCACAGGGCCTAAAGTAGTCAGAATCACTTTTCTTGTATGTTTGTCACATAGCTAAGAAAATTACAAAGTTTCTATCATAAAGTATGTCATGTTATCAAAATTATCATATGTCTTTGGAGGTTCAGAAATATTATTTCTTGACATTGCATTACAAAGAAAACAGCAAATGCATTTTGAAAAGGACAATGTTGGAATGATGTCTTCGCATCTAGATAGACATTTGTGTTTCTGTCTATAAGTACATGTGTCTAGAGTGGAATAAAAATTTAAAGGAAACTCTATTGCAGGGATCACAATAGCACAAACCTCATGTGTCCCATAATCCTAATGGAGAAATTAATAGTCTTTGAAAATCTCTGTGGGTAAATCTGCTGTATTCACATTAATGTTTTTTTTTTCAATTTCCAAACCAGTAGGGGAGAAAAAGTTTACTAGACAACTCTACCATATTTTCATTTCAAGTGATAAAATAAACATTGTCTAGAAATTAGCTAATTTCCTCGTGTTTTATCACAATTTATGGCAGCTGAATGCTCAGCCATATGGATCTCATTCTTAATTTTTGTTGGAAATTGTAGGTTTTGTTGTCCTCATTGTATTTATAAAAGAAACATCATAAAAAGTATCAGGTTATTATTCATGATAGAGAGAGCTTTGTTTCTCAAGTTCTTATTTTGGTAAGACTAAATCTTATTCCATCTCAGACTTCTAAAAAGATTTCCTGGTTTATCAGATACCTTAATGTTTCTCAATTCCTCCACCCCCATTTAAGACCTTAAATGGAGATTACAAGTGACTCTTTGTGTATAATTCAGACATTTTTTTTTTCCTCACGTGAACACTCCCCCAAGTGGAAACAGGTTCTAAAAATCCTAACAGTTCTTTCTTTCAACTCAGTTTCCTCATTGTTGTACATCCCTGGCAAGCTATACCACTAGCAAATCAGGCAGGTATAAACCTGTTCCTTTTAAATTTCCCAGTGAGAGAACTGGAAACTTTGCCATTTCTTGGAGACTGGAAACAAAGCATTCTATTCCAAAATAAAAACTTCTACCTGCAGGTAACATCTTTTGTGTGTGTTGTGAATCAGAGCAAAGAAATCTCAGTAAGCTTTGGTTATCATGGGATTTTTTCCCCCCTTTTAAAAAAGTGAGGGGAAAGTTGAATGTTTTTACAGAGACTTCAAGGGCAGCTTTAAGGATGTTTATATTTCAGACAAACTAAACATTGTTTGGAGCAAAATGAGAGATTTCATTTTGGGACAAGCAAGTTGATGAATTGCAGTCAGCATCTTCGTCTCAAAGAAGGCATTTTTACTGGGGACTTTTAGTCTAGACATCTAGAGAAGGAAAGAGAATGAGGAGAGAATGCTCTGATATTAATACTCATCTCTTACATGCTACGTTTTTCCAATGTAGTAAATAGTTCATAATAAATCAGACTTGCAAATAGTCACTCTTGTACTCATTCAGAGAGCAAAGTGATTTATACCACCTAGGTCATAAAGACTACTGATTTATTTATTTTCCTACTTTGCTTTTTCAAGCTGGTAAAACATTTTGTGGGCCAGTAAATGTTTGGTACCAACTGGCAAAACATAAAGAGATTATATCAAAGCCTGTTCTGAGTGGTTCTGTGTTGTTGTATGGGAAATGCTTTTTGATTTAACCCCTAACCTCTGATATTGCTCAGGTCAAAGAAGAAGAAAGCAAAGTAGAAATTAATGGTTGAGGTCAAGGATATGACAGCACAGGCGTAATGCACAGGAAGCATATCAAAATGATCATTAAGTATAAGCCCATGAAATAATTCATTTATCTAACAGTTGTAATAAAGGAATATTTTTAAGATAAAAGCAGCTTTTTCTTAGGGAATATAGCTTATAAAGATGACACAAACTTTTAACGAGGGTGAAGGAAAAATCACTCAACTTGAAATAGTGTATAAAACTTCAAAGGCTGAGCTTAGCATTTCTTCACTTACCACCATTTTCTTGAGGGTTTTTTTTAATGGGTGCAATTCTTTTTAACTGAATGCTGAACTCTGCGGATTAGGCTAAAAAATAAAATGATAATGTCAACGTACTTTTCCTATGTAGTAATAGAATGTTTTCCCGTTATATAAAAATGTAAGTTGGATAAAAGTCAATTATTTACTCAACATATAAACTTTCTTTTTTTCTAAGTTTGCTGGTCCAAATTGATATGAATGAATAGTGAATGACTTAAAAAATTTCTAAGTAAATCTTTAAACATTTAAAAAGAAATATTGCTCTGTCCAAGATATTTGGACTGAATTTACATTCAGGCAATGTTTGCAGGATACTCGAATCCCTAATAGTAATCATTTATCAAATAATTATGTGATAATAATTGTAGTACACCATTACTATTTATTCTTAAGTATTATTGAAAGGTTCCATCAAGATAATAAAAGCCACTTGGCACAATAATGATTAAAATTTAAGAAATATTCTGTTCCCCAGTAATAAAACAGTTAGATGAATTTTTATATACATAGACAATAAAGAGAAAAGATTTCTCCTTTTCTCAGAAAAGATTTCTGGAGTTTTCCAAAAAACTCTGAGTAGATTTTGCAAAATCTATGTTGGCAAATTACTCAACAATTTAGAAAATGTTGAAATAAATATCTTTCTTTTGAGTATTTCGCTTACACACAAACACTTTTGCTATATTTTTAGTTATTAAATTAGGCTCCTTTAGTGAGTCTTAGAATTGATCAAGTTCATGGTTCTTTGAAAAAAAATAACCCTTAGGATCCCAGAATTTACAAGAAGTTTATATTAAAAGGACTGTCATATCTGAAATATATACTTCCTTCTGAAGATACTTTTTAAAAAACAACAGAACTTGGATAGAAGGCATAAACAAAGCAAAAGTAGGAGAATTTTAGAAACTTGCAATATCTTAATTTTGCATTCTTTTGGAGGCATCATTTGATGATATTTTCGTCCTCCCCCTCCCCCCTCAGTGGTGGAGGGAGTAGTGTGTGATGTTGAAAACTGGCCTCATGCATTACAGCTCTTTGAGCCATCTCCCAGCCCAGCAAAACTTCTCCTTTCTCAACATTATTGAATCATGATGAACAAAGACTAACTAACGGTAAATGCAAATCACAATTCCCCACTCTAATTCACAGGATTTTCAAAGTTTTCCCATGGCTATCATATGTTTTCTCACATCCAGCAGCCAGATGGATAGTAGCATCATGATCTAACACAGAGAGAGGAAGGCACGTTACATAACTGCTAATGCCAAGATTGGGACCCTGGGATGGACTAACTATCCTTTTAACATTTCTTTTCCATTAAATATCCTCCAATCAGACCATAAAATTGACTATATTGTGATAATGATAACAACATCAGATATACATCATAATTGCCTCAACTTTTAAAAAAAATGGATCTCCCTCTTTCCAGCACTCATCAGATTCTGTGCTTTATATAGCTTCACTCAACTTTTTAAAAAAAATATATAATATAAAAGTTTTTTATGTGGGGATGAAGAAAAAGTACAACAGGTAAAGTGCTTGCCATGCATGCTGTTGACCCAGGCTTAATTTCCAGCATCCCATAAAATCCCCTGAGTCCACCAGCACTAATCTTGAGTACAGAGCCAAGAGTAACTACTGAGCACTGTCAGGTGTGACAGAAAAACAATTTTTTCACCAATTTGTTTTAAAGGCTTATGCAAAAAAATATTAAAGACAGCACTGTGGTCTTATGGGTCACTCAGCTGCATAATAAACCTGAAAAATTGGTCTCTGGGGGCCCGGGAGATAGCATGGAGGTAAGGCATTTTGCCTTTCATGCAAAAGGTCATCGGTTTGAATCCCGGTGCCCCATATGGTCCCCCGTGCCTGCCAGGAGCAATTTCTGAGCATGGAGCCAGGAGTAACCCCTGAGCACTGCCGGGTGTGACCCCCCCAAAAAAAACCAAAAAAAAAAGAAAAAGAAAATTGGTCTCTGGTCATTGTTGTGAAGGAGAGTTTATTGTTTTGGTTATGATGAACTTGCTTGAGATACACATATTGTATGTGAAAAACTAATGCGTCATTCCAAGTGTCATCATTAGGATGTTGTGGACATTAAGATAACAAAAATAAAATAAAATAAAATAAAATGTCACTAAACCGTAATACTCTTTTAGATTTCTAGGCGTTTGTATGTTTTTTGACAAAGTAGATTAATTTACAGATACATTTTTAGGGCCAGAGACATACGACAGAGGGAAAGTGGTTGCCTTGCATATATTAATGCTCTAGCTTGATACTCAGCTCCAGTTAGATCATGATCTAACACAGAGAGAGGAATGCATGTTACATAACTGCTAATGACAAGATGGCCCCTAAGCACCTCCCTGAGTGATTTTTGAGCACAGAACTGGATAAATCCTGAGCATTTCTGGGTGTGCCCTCCAAAACAAAAATAAAACTCAAAAACAAGCAAAATTGAATGTTTCAGTCTGCAATGTTTTGTGATGAATTGTCAAATTCTTTGTAATCAAGGGGGGGGGCGGGGAAAGGACCTATCAAATTTGGGCATGGATGTCTGTGATTTCACACTGCTTGCTACACACAAAGAGGAACCCATGATGACTTGATTCCTGAAGTTTGTAGAAAGATTAATTCCATTTTCAATTCCATTTAGAATTTACTGACTTCCCTCCCACAGCAATTCCATCTAGAAGCACCTGAAAATTAAACCAGTTTCAGCTATTGTATCAAATAATGAGTTTTATTTCAGTAAACTTTCACTCAAGATCTAGGTTTAATCTTGAGACATTTTAAAAATCTGGAAAGAGGAGAAAAGGTTGAATATGAACTGTCTTCATTTTTGAATCAGCAAAAGTATACTGATTGGTAGACATCATGTGTATAGCAGTAAACAAAATTAAGAGAGTAGAGATATTTGAAGACGATGTCTAGGCTTTTGTGGATTTTTCCCCCCAAGTTTAACCAAAATATTAAAGAATCCAATTATTTAATGCCTTTATTTTAAAATGAGCAAAAGGAAACAACAAAATGAGGACAGTTTTCCAATAATCATAATAAAAAAATGCTTCTAACTTCAACTTTGCCCATTTCCCTCTCCCACTTCTGCCATAATAATGTACATGTTTTGTCCTGGTGTGGCACAATGTTGGTTAGTTTTATAAAGTAGCTGTTCAGTGTTCAGAGGCCTTATAGCTGCTGGTGCTTATAAAAATGTCACTGAGCACTTCCACTATGTTGTTTGTTTGTGGTCACTCTCAGTGATGCTCAGAGCTTCCTCCTGACCCTGTATTTGGGAATCACTCCTGTGGGACTCAGTGGGCCACATGGGGATGGGATGTAAGAGATTTCAATCTCAGGACAGCCCTCATGCAACGCAGACCCTCCTAACTACTGTACCATCATGTCCATGTCTAGCCCTGTACTTCCACTCTGAAAAGTCTTTTCATCCTGTGTTCTAGAAGTTCCCTTCTGAAGGCAAGCCTTTTTGAACCTTGCTGTTGCTGTTTGGCCATCCTATCCTGCCAACAAACCCCATAATGAGCCCTGTATATTTCTGGCATAGTATTTCAATCTTCTTATTGTGCAGAGCAGTTCTTGGGGGACTTCACAAACTCAAAGGGCCTTTGACCATTTGCTGCCAACATGAAACAATTTAAATAAACATCTCAAGGTGCAAACTATTATCTACACTAAGTGGCAGTGTCTTCGAAGTTCCTCAAGAGGATTATTGAATCTTAACTACTCCTCGATGGGAATCAGGTTTCTTGGAGACAACAGAGCCAGCTGCAAATTCTCTACATCACACGTTTCTGTCTGCTTTTTATGTTTTCTTTGTTTGGAGACTATTCCCCGCTGTGTTCAGGGCTTACTCAGGTCTCTGTGCTCAGGGATCTCTTCCGTGGATCTCAGTGGACTGTATATGGTGCTGGGGATTAAACACAGAGTCATCCATATGCAAGGCAAATGCCTTTATACTGTACATCTCTGTCCCCATTTTGTAGTCCCAAAGGGCTACCTGTGGAATTTGACCAGCACTGATGACACTGTGAGCAGTTGAGCATGTTTTTCCAACTTCTTTTTTTCTTGAAGGGAGAAGTATTTCTCTTTCTTTATACCATGCACATTCAACATCTACCACACATGTAACAAAAGGCCAAGTTATGGGAAAGGTGAATATGAAGATTTACAGCAATGAAAAGTGCTTCAGTCCCTTTCAATGTCATTCTCTGGGCAGTTGTGTCATTCTGCAGAGGATACCCAGTCAGGACTAGACAAAGAATTCACTATCACCCATTAGATGTTTGAGAAAACCAACATTCTGTACAAAGAAGAGCCACATCACCTCCAAAAGTTTAATGAAAGGGGGGTGTCCCACCTTCTCACATCCTAGTTATGTACCCAGTGTTTACAGCAGAGAAAGAATTTCAAGGATAATAGAAAGATACATTGACAAAACAATTTCAATGCTGTGTTAAGTTTAGGAAACAAGACCAAGACCATCAATTTTGACTGAGTTATGTCTAAGGGATTTGAATAAACTGCTACAAAACTGGAGCCTCAGAAGTGCAAATCAAGTAGTATTTGGGGGAATGTTTTGAAAAACCGATCACATTCCATCTACTACAAGGTCTTTGTAAGTTCATGGCCTGAAAATTCTATCTCCTTCCAGATTTGGAAATACTTTGGTTTCCAGTGTGGATGGGGGAGGAGTTAAAAATGGAATAATAATGGCTAGATCCAGAAGGTTTTCCAGTCTGACTGGAATTTACTAACCAGGTGAGGAAGGGAAACATACATGCCAGCTTTTATGTTGGGATCTGTTTCAAGATGGTAACCTAAGTCCATACTTCATGTCAGAATGAGAAGTGAGTCATTTGAGGATGGATAAATAGTGTATCTGCTGAACAGCTTAGTAACTTTCTAGAATTTAAATACTAAGTGAATAGACAAGGTCATGGGTCAACTGAACCTTGGCATATCTTTCTCTCTTCTATCCGTTGCTTTGATCATGCTACATCCTCCTCTGCATCCAGGACTCCATTGAGAACCTGGGGGTCATGGCCTGTTGCCTATCAAGAGGTATAAACCTGCTGCTTAAATATGTGAAGCCCCACAGTTTGGGGGTGGGAGTAGAGGGCGGTAGCTTCATACGTTCCACATTTCCCACATAACCCAAAGCAGACTAAACAAAACCGGTGTGAAATCTCATGACATGATGCTTGCTATGGTTCTATTTTTTAAGCTGCAATCCATTCATTTGTATGTGTGTTTATTCCCAGGATTTATAGCTCACTCACTCTCTGTGTTTGAGGAAAAGAATGTTTGAAACATTTTTATCCTCAAAGGTTTACAGTAAAGAAAATACTGTCATAGAAATACAGTGGCCTGTATTTGAAGCAAGAATGCAGGATAGGTCAAAGATAGAAAAAGGAATTTGGGTGCATTCATGTATATATGTGTGTATTCAGGTGAGTGTGTTACAGTCGTATGAGTGTTTGTATTTGTATGATTGTACACCCATGTGAGAGTATGCATTCGTTGTGACTGTTAAGTTGTAATGATTAGAGTGTGTAAATATGCATCTGTGCGAGAGACTGCATGTGCCTACATTCATGTGAATGTGTGAGTGCCCCTTCATGTGTGTCTTTTCCTCTCCCGTTTGCTGCTTTTACGCAAAAACATCACACATGGTAGCATTTAGGAGTGCCTTCACAGCTGAAGTGTTTCAAACACTAATGAATGGAAGTTTGGTCATATAATGCAGACAAGCTTTAAGGCATGCTTTACTGAATGGTGTACTGTGGTGACCTGGGAAAGGAAGAGAGGTATAAATTGTGTCAGTTAGCCACCCAGACAAAATGAAGCCATGTGGAAAATCAAATCTATTAAAGTATGAAGACTGTTAGAAGCTGTTTTCGGCTGGCCATTCTTAAAGGCACTCAGTTGGCTGCGGGAGTAAATGTTTACCTCTTCTTCCAGATCTTTTTCACATGCCGTCTTACAAGACAGCGCACAGCATTTGATAAAAATCATCCTCTCACTAACGACGCTTTTATCAGCAATGTTTATTGTCTCCGCTTTACCACCCATGTCCTAAAAGGTAGTGCGCATTTGTTAAATAAGCAAAAGAAGAGAAAACTGTTAGGTTCAAGCTGACTTACAGAAACGCCCATAAATTCCAGAGCCATAAGGAATCAGAAAAGGGGGAAAGGGAGGAATTAAATTTATAGGAAGAGAAGCCCCTGCAAAAACACACATATTAGATTTGCTCTGCCTGGCTAGCCTGCCATTAGATGTACGGTGGATAAGAAATTCAAACTAAGATTGAATAATCAGATCAAACCTTGGCTATTGTCTGTAAATGTGCTTTATAAAAAAATAAGTTTTTACATAAAATAAAACGTGCTTTAACAGAAAAAGGAGGAAATCAACTTGGAAAGGACATCAGAAGTCAGCTTTGACAGTCGCGTGTGGTCTCTCTGCTGCTCAAAGGCTGTCTTGGAAGGGAGCACTGTCTCCTCTGCAGATTCTGATACCAGTCCATCGAATGCAGGCCAAACCTCAGCCTTTTCTTTACAGCCATGGCTACATCGCCATTGTGCCTTTATTTTCCAATCTATAAAATGGGAATAATAGATACCCATTTCAAAGCATTGAGAATGCACCGGTGGCCGCATCAGCTATTGAAACTGAACAAGGGCCGGCTGGCTGCAATTGGTGCACTGTCGAGCCAAGCTCATCGGTCCCATTGGCTTTTTGCAAGAACCGAATTGCAGTCTAGATGCAGTAGAGGAAGGAGCACTGTTCATATCTGCCACCCTGTCCCCTTAAAGATGTTATACTGGTAGAAGGAAGCTTAAAACTTCTACCTGGTCTGAAAAACGGGGTGGATTTCAGGACAAGTTTGTGGAGGTCTTGAGTTAAAATAGGTCTTGTAGTCAATAGGATGATAGTGTATTTTCCGTGATTGTTGTCCTAAAATGTAATGTAACAGATTTTAAGATTATTTGGGCATTTTGAAGGTCAGTAGGAGCAAAGGGACTGTGTCTATGTTTTAGTTTCTTAGTGTTTCTGCTTCTTGTTCCTTCCTACAAACTAGGGTGTGACAGAGTCATGGTAGTTCATGTCATTCAAATGACCACCCTTGGAAGCTCTACTCCTTTTGTTTGTGTGTTTGTTTGTCTAATTTAGTTACCGCGAATTAGAGTTTTAAATTATGTGGGTTCCAACATCAGTACCTTCACCAGTGTCCGATTCTCTCCACCAATGTCCCAATTTCTCTTCATCCACCAGTCTGCCTGACAGACACTTTTAAGTTTTTTTATAAGTACCTTATTTAAGCATAATGAATACAAAATTGTTCATGATTGAGTTTCAGTTATAGAATGTAGACCATCCTTCACTAGTGTTCCTCAACCAGTGCCCCCCATTTCCTTCCCACCACCCCCACCTGCTTCTTGTGGAGGCTTTTTACTTCTCTCTCAACACCCAGTTTATGTCCAGAGTCATCAGTTCCAACTATCATTGTCATAATGGATCTATTTACAATAGCCAGAATCTGGAAACAACCCACGTGCCCAAAACAAATGAATGAAGAAACTGTAGTATATCTAAACAGTGGAAAACTATGCAACTTGTTAGGGGGAAAATGAAGTTATGAAACTTTCGTATACATGCATCGATATGGAGAGTATTATATTGAGTGAAATGAGTCAAGAGGGAAAGAGTTAAACATAGAATAATCTCACTCGTTTGTGGGATATAAGAAAAATAAAAGACAATATGGTAATAATATCCAGAGACAATAGAGATGAGGGCCAAGAGGACCAGTTCATGGTAGGGAGTTGTTTTATTTTTTAAATTTAGACGTGGTTGTTTACAATACTGATAGAGTTTTGTGCATAACCCTTGACCACCTTTCAGTACCCTCTCCTCGACCCAAGTGACTATTTCCCTCCACATTTGTCAGTGTTCTTTTCCCTGTCCTGTCCCATGACCCCTACCCACCCAAGTGGCAGGCTTCCCACTGAAGACCAGTTCTCATGCTCTTCTTTTCTATTGCTCTTGGGCACTTGCTATTTCCCTACTATGTTCCTTTGTATCCTACATATGAGAGAGGCCAGTCTGTGTAGGTCTCACTCACAGCTTCAGTAAGACTGCCTATATCTAAAAGATATTTATATTTTTGTATTTATGCCTCACAGAAGGATCCCCTGAACCTTTGCTTATTTCCCCCCAAGTTTCTGAAGCTGATAACTGGCATCCTGTTGGGAAGAAAGTACCCCTTTCTTTGGTACTTGAATTGATGAATAGTTTACTTCTCAACGACTGTCTCTGCCTGGAAATGGCAAAAACAATTGAATTTGCTGACCAGCCTGAAATCAAGCCATAAATCAGCAGAAGTGGGGTTGAGGTGATAAGCTGCCCTTGGCATGAGGGGCTCAGCAATGACCCGCTCTACTTTGGAGCTGCCAAAACAGGTCTTTTGGACAGTGCTTGTGAGATCCACCCAGGTGAAGTAAAGGTGTCTGTGTTTTGTGTTTCACAGGAGGAGACTGAAGAGACATCCTCACAAGAGTCTGCAGAAGAGGATTAGGGGGCGCCCACATTCAATTTCTACCTCAGCGGCAGTTGGATCTTTTGAAGGGAGAAGACACTGCAGTGACCACTTCCTCTCTATTGCCATGGTCTTTCCACTTTTCCTCGGGGGCGGGGCGGGGCGGAGCGGGGTGGGGTGGGGGGGCAGGGAGAAATCACATAACCTTGCAAAGGACTATATTAATCACCTTCTTTGTAATCCCTTCACGGTCCCAGGTTTAGTGAAAAACTGCTGTAAACACAGGGGACACAGTTTTAACAATGCAACTTCTAATGACTGTTTTCCTTTTTCTTAACCTACTAATAGTTTGTGGATTGGATTAGCCAGAGCGGGTGGGGAAAGAAAAAACTCGGATTGTGGTTCAACCAGTCTCCGCACTGCACACAAACACACACACAAGTTGGGCATTCATGGTGGAGAAGACAGAGACCCACGCTGTGGGCACTTCACGCCCCCCGACCCACTCGCTGTAGTAAAGCTTCTGTTTAGACACCAAAGATAGAACTAGATACTACTTTTATTTTTTCATATAATCTTATAGACACTTGATGTTTTTGTTTTTAACTTCTAAATGCGACGAAATGCTGATGTATCCTTTCATTCAGCCAAGCCACCGAAAAGAATGGTGATGATCATTTTTCAAAAACAGAAGTCAGCAACTACGTTAGGCTGACTCCTCTGGTTTTTGGACATCACACATAGCAGTGGGGAAATCCCTTTCCTCACAACACTCCCTTGCAAGAAAACACTGCCGGCTGGCATCTATTTTCTAGGAACCAAATGCCATTTAGCCATACATCACACTTGGCAGTCTTTAAGCCTTTTAGGAGCCTAGACAGTGACAGTATCCTACTTGTAATTTAATGAAAAGGTACAACAGATTAATGCATGATGAACTCACCTGAGTCAAGAGGTGGGAGAGGGAAAAAAAAATCTCGATTTCTTTTGTTATAGTTATGCTAAAAATGTTTTTGTAAACAGCCTCTCTTTTTCTTTCCTTCTCATTCGCACTCTCTTCTCCATTGTATATCAGTTTCCGTGAAAGATCTAAATACCACTTACCTCAAATTAAGTGTATGTGTTACTTCAAGTAATACGTTTTGACTTTAGATGGTTGCTGAGGCATTTGGTTTGTTTTTTTTGTTTGTTTGTTTGTTTGGCTTCAGTCAACCATCTCTTCATTCAAACTGCACTTTCAGCCAGAGATGCAATATATCCCCACTACTCAATACTACCTCTGAATGTTACAGTTTAATTTACAGTTTAGTACTTATTACATGCTGCTATCCACAAGCAATGCAAGAAAAAATTCTAATGGCTACGTGATTCTAGTCATCTGCGGTCTTTTTTTGTACACTCAATGGCAGTTTCAAAAGCAGTCTCCTTACTGTGTTTCGGCCTCACCATGTATTTTTCTATGTGTATTTTTTTTAATTAAAATGAAGTATTTTACAAATACTTGTTTCAGTTTTTCTACTAGATTTCTAAATTAACTTAAATTTTTTTTAACAAATTGCTCCTAGGATCTTGAGAATAAATTTTCCTCAATCCCATTACCCATTACGCACAATTGGATGGTCATGTTTAGATAATGCTCTCTAAGTCTGTGCCTCAGACGTTGTTGAAGGGAATGGACTAATTGACTTGCAAAGACCTACCTCCAGATTTAAAAAAGGAATGAATTTGTTTCTTGTGGCATTCAATTTTGTCAACACTTCCACTCATTCGATCCGCTTCAATCCCCACCTCCAAACTATTTTTATAAATGGCAATTAATAGAAAAGAACTTGTATTTTAGTCTATTTTCCAAATAAATAAATAAATAAATAAATAAACGCAGCCTTCAAAGAATTGTGAAACTTTGTAGGCGAGGTGCAACCAGCTCTGTTTTGGCATGATGCAATCAAAAAATATGTATTTAAGGTTAGTCTTCTATGAGAAAATGCATGGCAGATATTTTTATGTATTTTTTGCATATTTGAGCTTTGTACTATGTCTCCGCCTGATTTATTTGAAACATGTCTTATGTGGAGTTCTTGGGCCCTCCTCTCCTAGTAGAGTGTGCTGACTTTTTCACATGGTATTATCAACTGGGCCAGGAGGTAGTTTCTCATGATGGCTTGTGTTAGTATAGATGGCTTCGAGTTTGGAAGCCAAAATGAAATTCAAAACCATCTCTCTTCCAGCTGCTTCAGGAAAGTAGTTTCAAAGGCCATGTACCCGGCTCATGAGACTGGCTCACTGTTGTAAGTCACCAAAGGAGCTATGGAGAGAATTAAAACTCAACATTACTTTTAACTGTGCATTAAAATGATAAATAGTGGCTCATAAAAAATGAAGGTCCCATTCTATATCTTTAACTGGGCCTTTTCAAAACCACATTGGCCAACACATAAAAGTAAAACAGTTGCTCCACATTTAGATCGCTGAGCAATACTCATCTCTGATGACGTTCTTTTATTTCCTATATGTTGTACAATCAAAACACATTACTACCTCTTAAGCCCCAGAATACCTCATTTTTCATAATGAAAAAAAAACAAGAGCTTGTGGCCAATGGAACAGTAAGAACATCATAAAATTTTTATATATATAGTTTATTTTTGTGGGAGATAAATTTTATAGGACTGTTCTTTACTGTTGTTGGCCTCAGCTAAGTAAGACTGGACATTTAACTTTTCTACCATTTCTGCAAGATAGGTTTATTTGTAGGAGAAAAATATCAAAACGTTTGACGACAGTTGACTTTCTCCCTGTTTCTTTGAGTGTCTTCTAACTTTATTCTTTGTTCTTCATGTAGAGTTGCTATCTATGATTGTATTTGGAATCGCTTGCTTGTTGAAAATATTTCTCTAGTGGATTATCACTGTCTGTTCTGCACAATAAACATAACAGCCTCTGTGATCTCCGTGTGTTTTGATTCCTACTCTGTCATAGCTCCATTTAATTAATAGTAAAGTTTCGTCAAAACAGGTCAAAGAAAAAGATACATATACATCATTTTGCTGCATGCACACACACCACTTTCTGCCCACACCTCTACAGGCAATGATAAAAAGTTGCAAAAAAAAATAGTTCAATCAGTTCTCTGAGACCACATTTTATACATCTGCCATTTAATTCCATATAGACAATCTTAAAAGAAATTTAAAGGAAGAATTGTTGGTAGTTTAAAATTAGAGAAGTAAAGGTTATAAAGAACATAACAGATATGTTACTTAATAGTGAGGTGACATTTGGAGAGAGATTCAAAAGTTTAGTGGAAAGATTAAGAAGAGAAAGCCACAAATTTTTTTTTTTTACTAAAAAAGTCTTTATAAAAGCATAATAAAGTTAGGAGTAGTTTACTGAGTTCAAAACCATCTTTACACTTCAAATGCTAGTCGTGAATAAATTCAAAGAATTTGGGGGGGGATTTACTCCTGGCTCTGCATTCAGGAATCACTCCTTCCAAGGATCAGACTCACATCGGCCACCTGCTGTATTATCACTCCGGCTCCCCAAAATATCTTTTAGCTAAAGACCACCATCACTAAACCTCGTCATTTAACTTAGTATATCTTCTGACCAGAGATTTATCAACAGTACAATTTTTTATTCATTTACTTATTACAGTCAGTAAATTGTGAGTGCCTACTTCATACCAGATCTCGAAGAGTTTCCAAAAGAAGAGCTCCTTGGTGAAAAGTACGCAGGTGAGAAAATACAGGTTATATATGGAAAAGATACAATTACTTAGCTAGTAGAAAATGAATTGTCTTGCTCTTCGAGCCACATTCTCCCTTGAACATGTACTTTCTCTCCCCTCACATCTTTTGAAGTTTCAATGAAAACTATCTTGCTTCATCAAACAAAATTAATTTACAGAACAGAATGTCATTTCCTGTGCAGTGGATCACTACCTCAACCCAATAGTAGGCCAAATGGACTTAATATAAAACCATATTTTGTACTTTCAATTCATTACCATAAAGAAGTACACAAGAAAGTACTTCAAAGTGAAGTTAAATAAACACAAGTGGTCTCAGGAGAATTGAGTAAAAATACAAAATAGTCAGACCTAAATACCCAAACCAAAGTCAACAACAATAGAATCAAGAGACCCAAACTACAACAAACTATGCACGAAAGGGACCTGCTATACTAGCAGTCCAGGAGGCTACGGGTGGAGGTATGGGATGCATGTTGGGAACTATGGTGGAGGGGGGTCAACACTGGTGGTAGGAATTACCCTAATTCACTGTCACTATGTCCCTGAAAACAACTATTAAAGACTTGTAATTCACAGTGTTCTCAATAAAAATTATTAAGAAAATAAACGGAGAGAATCTCTGACTTGAGTAGGAAAAATTACATTTGCTCCAGATAGGATAATTATATGAAAAGGCTGTAAAACTTAACCATATTTTGAAGTTGATAGTAAGATGTTAAAATTACCTTTTTAGTTGTGTATTTTTCTTCGTTGATTTCACACAATAAGTCACCTATGAAGATTATGGTGTGACGAAATCTTCAGTGCAAACCTAAGTTCAAAGAGAATGGTTCCCAAAACTCAGATAATGCTTTTAAATATTAAGCTACTCTTATTTCCTGGTTACTGTTTGGGTAAAGATGAAAAAGAATTTTATTCCTACACACAAACAACTAATCAAACTTGCCATGAGGAAGCTGAACTCAAGGTACTGTGCAAATAGAATCTTCATTTATCCTAAAATTATTGAAGTTACTTTGAGCTTGCTATCAATGGCCAGGACAATTTGTAGTTCATCAAGGATAAAAGGACTTTAATGTCACTATCAGAGAGGGATGCTATGGTTACTTGGACAATATGACATTTCATACTGGGAATGGGAGGATATCACTCCAATGGTCTAGAGATGCTCAGCAGATTGGAGAATTCAGGAATGCTAAGTAGATTAACAACATAACTATGAATAAATAATTCATTCAGGTGTATGATATGAACTCAAACTGGATTAATGAACACATTTTTTATAAGTGAGATAAACCCAAAGATATAAAGACAAAGGCAAAATGGAGGTGCTTCATTTCAAGTTTCATTTGCCTAATATAACATTTTTAACAAAGCAAGCTTTTCTTAGAACTAAGTAGTGTATCTGGAGCATTGGTTCTTAAGTTCTAGAAACTGATCTCAAAGGAAAAAAATTGAAAAAGAATAAAAATGACTTGAGGGCAAACCCAGGTTCAATCCCCAGCACCCCTAGTTTCTCCAACCTCCACCAGAAGTTGAGATCAATTACTTTTAAAATTTGTAATGAAGAATAAGTAGTTCTGAGTACTTCAAGACCAGGTTGTCTGGGTTTGAATCTTGACTATGGCATAAGCCAGCTGGAGAGTCTGGAGAGAAGTCTCAGATAGAAACTTTTCTAAGTCTAAAATAGAATCGATAGTAACATCTACAATGGTTTTTATTGGAAGTCAATAAACAAAATACTTAATATCCTTAGTATATAAAAGTTGCCTGCATAATGTTGCCATTATTTCTGTTGCCCTGCCTCTACTAAATTTGGAAGATACCTTTTTCTCTTTGCTTTCTATCATTTGATCTTTCACACAAAAGGATAGCCACTGGTTTTGTTTTGTTTTGTTTTGTTTTTGGTGGGGGAGAAGGTGTCTGGTTTTCAAACCACATTTCAGTTGCAATTCCATGCATGTTATATATGCAAAAATTTTTACCTCATTGTAGTGTTTACAGTTAATTTTAGTAGATAAGGTTCTGAAGAGAAAAAAATCAGCAAAATGCAATTCACCTTCATTATAATGCCAATAATGGGGTTTCCTGATGATCCATGTCTTAGTTTGCTTATGGGAACATTCAGTTCAGTTCCCAGCCCTGTTTGCTATAGATTCCTGTCTTTAACCTTCATTGAAAGTATCACAGTGTTGGAGTAGGGGGTTTCTTTGTGGTCTCCTTCCTTCCAACTGACTCATAGCCCCAAACTTATGTTTCTTCAGTTTCCAACCTCCAGCAGTGATCAGTCCACCTTGTAGAATTAATGCACATCTAAAAGCATGTCTGCAGCCAACCTATGCCTCTTATCTTCTCATTGGAATTTTTATGACTCTTCTTCCTAGTCTTTCAGCATCCCTTAAGTTCCCCTTTGGTAATCAAATGATAATAACCTGAATAGAGAATGAAGTGTCACTTGCTACAATATAAAAAGCAAAAGAGCAAAAAATAAATAACTTTTCCTAATTTTGATTTTCCCTTATTGACTGCTCAGAATTGGGCATTCACCCACACTATCTTTTCCTTATCTTGACTTCCAGCTCTTTCCATATAGATAGAAGAGCCAAGGCTCCTTTGACTACACACCATAAACCCTGTTCAAAATGTCTTAACCAACCCATATTCCCCTTAAGATGCCTGTAGGTTCATAGACATGTTTGTGTCGCTTATGATATGGCTTTTCAATACAGATCTCTTAGGGGTATGTTCTAAAGCTATATCATCTAGCTGTAGGAGCTTAGGTTGGACTCTGCAGAGATAGTTTTCCAGAGGACCACCATAAAAGCAGCACACCCCCCCATCAATTGGAATTGTTCCATCACATTACAGAGCATTTAAACTTGGCTGTCTGTCCCATTTATCATCCAAAAATACACCAGAAGAATATAGACTCTTAACATATTTAAGGGATTATCTAAGCTACAGCAGGCCAAGTTAGCTGTAGGACTCCAGATATTCTCCTGGGCAACTGGAGTATCGAGTCCCATTCCCTTATCTTTAGTCACCATATTCGTGGGCTAAGCAGTGTTCTCTGTGTCCTTAGACACTTAAATCAGGCACTCATCAGGCTTATATATGACCATTATTTATTACAATGGGACACATTTCACCATAAAACAATTATGTTTATCTTAAACCTCAGCTGACTTAATACTGTTCTGGAAAATAAAACCTACAATTCAACCAACTAATAAAAATTTGAAACTTACACACCCACAAATGTACTGTATTGCCTGTCCAGTGACTGTAAAGGTCATCTTTACAAATTCATACTCCTCAAATGAATGAAATACTTTCAAATGAAAATACTTTCAAATGAATGAAACTGCTTTTCCTCCATCTCCCTGGCCACAACTACACTCCAAGCCACTAGCCCTCCTTTATGCATTGTGGGTCCAGTCTCATTTCTTCAGATTACTCTTCTTGACAATCATGATCTTTGTAAAAACATTTTGAATCTCAGGGCCCGGGATATAGCATGGAGGTAAGGCGTTTGCCTTTCATGCAAAAGGTCATCGGTTCGAATCCCGGTGCCCCATATGGTTCCCCATGCCTGCCAGGAGCAATTTCTGAGCATGGAGCCAGGAGTAACCCCTGAGCACTGCCGGGTGTGACCCACAAACCAAAAAAAAAAAAAAAAAAAAAGAATTTTGAATCTCTTCTGTGGTCTCCACCACAGGAGTTAGTCTGAGACTTCCTACATATCTCCCTTTTTAAAAAAAAAATTGATTCATTTATTGATTGTTGGGCCACACGCAGCTGTGTTCAGGGGTTACTCGGAACTTTGCACTCAGGAATCACACCTGGCAGGCTGTGGGATAATATGAGTGCCAGGATTGGAACCTGCCCCTCCCAGTTCTGCCGAATGCAAGGCAAACGTCCTACAGCTGTACTATCTCTCTGGCCAACCCCCCTCCCCCCCTTTTTTTTTGTTTTTGGGTCACACCCGGCAGTGCACAGGGTTACTCCTGGCTTCATGCTCAGACATTGCTCCTGGCAGGCACGGGGGACCATATGGGGCACCGGGATTCGAACCGATGACCTTTTGCATGAAAGGCAAATGCCTTACCTCCATGCTATCCCCCGGGGGGCCCTTTTCTTACTCTATCCTCCCTCCCACCCTGCTGGACTTCCTATGAGTTTAGAAGATATTATTTTATAACCATGAGTACTTTCTCACAGTCTGTATTCTACTCATTCCTTTCTCCTGGGCCTCTTACTCCTAGCAAGTCTCCTCATTCTTAAAAAGAATATTTTGTTTTTGGTCTACATCCAGCAACGTTCAGGGCTAAATCTGCTCTGTGTTCAAGAATTACTGCTGATGGAACTCTGAATCATATGTGGTGCTAGGGATTAATCCAGGGAGGCCAGAGTAAAGTTAAACATTCTGCCAATTGCACTATCTCTCCAGTCCCTGACTTTTCACATCTCGATTGAAATGTATTTTAGCCTGTTCTTTATTGACTTTTATTACTGCCACATCTCTACACTTTGAGGTCAACTAATGTAGGTTCTCTTAGTCTATGCTGGACATTTCTGCAATAGAAGTTACTGCAGTTGTCCTTCATCTTTGGTGAACAATGAGTCATAAAGGCAGATCTGCTTTGCCACCATACTATTAAAATAGCACCTGGCATGGTAGCTAGTCTTAGGAGCCCTTCCAAAAGTACTTGTGTGAATGAATGAATGAATGAATGAATGAATGAACCTTGTTCAACTTAACTGGGCTGAGAAGCTGAATTCTTTCTGATCATAACTCATAAGCTCTTTACCGGATCTAACATTGCAATGATCTTTGCGCAGACTTCATTGTCTCTCTCTAAACAGGATTCAGCACTGTAAGTTACCCCCTGGTGGCCTCCCCATCACTCTGTCAAACATATTTAATCCCTCCTGGACCCCATCAATTTTATGTCACAATTATTATTTTGGAAAAGCAACTTAGGAAAGCAAAATGGATAAGTCAGAGGCATATACAAACATCTAACAGTATCTAAACTGTATCTCAGATACAGTTTGCACTGAGAATATATGGTGGCTGCTTCCCTGGGGCTACCACTCCATTTATTTATTTAGCTGTTTATTTATTTCAAAATCCTTTTTTCAGGGCCAGACAATAAGACAGCTAGTAGAGTGTTTTCCTTGCATATGGCTGACCTGAGTTCAGTCCTCAGCACCCAATAATGTCCCCCAAGACTTTCAGGAGTGATCCCTGAACACAGAGCCAGGACTAAGCCTTGAGCATTGCCCTCTCCCTTACCCACAGCCTATGAGATTCAGCTGAAAAGACTGGTACCACTCCAGCTACAGGAGGAGTGTGACTTAGGCCAGTGGATGTATTATGATCCTCTGATTGATTCCAACACAAGCACCCAAACCAAGGCAAACCCATGTGATTTACACATAGCACAGTGAAGGAACTAAATAGGAAAATGAATTCTTACCCCAGTAGAATTAAAGCCCAGAGAACATTTCCCTGGTACTCCTGGAGAAAGAATAGAAACTAGGAAATCATGTTGCCATAGTATAGGATAAGCTGCTGAGAATGGGCCAACATTCAGAAAGCAGACAAGATCCAGAGACAGACCAATTATTACTAGTCATTATTGGAACCATTGACTCCTATTGTAACTAATAAGGTTTCTTCTTTTCTTGTAGTGTTTTTAGAGTTGTGGTTTTCTTAGTTTTCACCCCTAAGAATCCTGAATGTGCATAAACTAAAACATGAATTATAAATGAACATGAGTGTTCACTGTGGCAGCACATATACCAGCAAAGTTAAAACGAACATGATGAAGGTCAGCAGAACTGACCTTCAGAGGACCTTCATTCTTATCGTGGTTCTACAGTTCAACAGCTCTTTGGGGTTGAGATCTTGGACCATATGGAGTGTCAGTTTCTTTATCAACTGACTGAACATAGTAGTTGAAGCTATCTTTAAGATTCCTTCTAGATTTAAATAGCTAGGATTCTGGAGTAAAAAGATGTCTCACGGTCTAAATATGGGAAATTTGTCACTAATTGTGAGAACTTGTGAGGAAATAAAAGAAAAGAAATTATAGTAGATGGGGAAACCTTCCCTGGCTCCCCCAAATCTCTTGTGCACATGGCTTCCTATTATTTTTGAAATTAGACGTTTAGATAACTTCCTGGAATAAATTTGAACATACAGGAGTTAAAAACTAACAAACAGAAGGGGCTGGAGAGATAGCACGAAGGTAGGCATTTGCCTTGCATGCGGAACGATGGTGGTTCGAGTCCTGGCATCCCTGAGCCTGCCAGGAGCGATTTCTGAGCATAGAGCCAGAGTAACCCCGCTGCCAGGTGTAACCCCCCCCCAAAAAAAGCAAAACACACACACAAAAAAAACTAACAATCAGAAAAATAACAATTTGGAAGGTACCGGTGGAGTTTATTATATATTTAACTAAATGCATATAAACTCTAATATACATAGTATATGTGATATATATGCATGGAAAGATATATAATATACAAGTAATGTGTATTGCATGTATATATATTTATTAAAGTATGTAGGAGATTGGTTCTTTATTAAATTTAAATTAATATAAAATATAGACATAGTTCATAAATACATCTAATAGTAGTTATAGTAGTATAATAAATTATAATTCTAGCCAGAAACTACAAAACAAAGTATAGCTAATTTTAAAAATTAAACGAAACATCACATGTTAAGCATAAAGGAAAAACAATGTGGCTATTATTTTGGTCCTAGAGGATAACATGATATGTGACATTTGATTTGTGACATTGGCAACCAACATTTCAACTTTTAACTAAATATGTCTGTCACAACATTCAAACTGAAAATATATTCTGCTTACCAAAAGCATCTTTCTTACCAAAGAAACAATTGCCGTATATAACCAGACATTGAGCCAATCTGGTTTTATATCCTCAATGAAAATTCCTTTACAGTGATTATTAATAGCATCCTGATTTATCCATTTCCCTTGGAGTTACATAAGCTGAAAATCTAGCATCACTCATAAAACACACCAACCATCAAAGCAGAATAATTCTGTTTCTTCTTAAAATTCATTTGTATGTGCATGAGGTAATGCCAAGGAATTTTTTTTCTTCTTTGATTTGTTATTCCTTTGACTGTTGCATAGCTCAAGTTAAAAAATAAAATCTTGCCCAATTTCCCCATAATGACAGAATGACCACACCTCCTTCAACAATCATCTTTCAACTAGCCTTAGATTAAAAATTTAAAACCACATTAACGTTCTCTTTCAACTTTTTCATATCATTTGTGAGGGCATTCAGTGCCTATTAGCTCTGGTCCAATGACAAACAATAGAAAAACCATGAAGTAACCACGATGCATCTACGGCATCTTGTGCCCCAGCTGGGGAGTGGAGGGCTGGCAGGGGGTGGGGGTGGGGGGGCTGTATTGAAAACATTTTCGCTTCACATAATCCAGAACCTGATCTCATGAGTGATAAGGCAAGTTAAGTTTTCAATGTGGTCTTTGTTAACTATTATTCAAAGGCTCTAAAGAAATAGGAAAATATAACAACTTTCTCTCACCTATTTGTCAAGCCATAAATAAGAGGCTAGTTTATAGCATGTGGCACAAACCATTTTGAAAGCATTTTACTTTTTTTTTCTTTCACGGGGCTATAAAATTATATGGTGCATTCTCAATTTACTTAGAAAATTGATGGAGGAAAAGCGTTTAGGAAATATTCATTTCCTACGGAACTTGGGAAATAGACACAACCTTCTGTGTATCTCTTTTTCCCTTCTGGAGGTCAGCCAATGCATTTTTACTCATTAGCCTTTGACTTAGTAATTGTTAAGAAAGTCTGTGCAGTTATTTGGGCTATTTTTCACACATATTCCTATGTATAAACTGAAGTGCCACTGTAGTCCGTGATTGTGCCTTTCATCCATTTATTCACCCATTCATTTATTCAACAACTATTTATTTGAGCGCCTACTATGTAGCAGGGCTTTACGCCTTGTATTGGAAATAGTAAGACCCACAGTTCAGTTTCTGTACCCTGAGAGCCTAAACTCCAGCAAGAGAGACTGAAAATAAATATCCATGACAATACAGTATATGAAGTGAGATGTCAGACGGTTACTCAAAAAGCTTCCAAAGATGCAGAATCCCATTGAGGTGGTGTTATGGTTGAAAAAGGCCCCTTTGCCTGCTTGCTAGATGCAATGGAGTTTAGTCAAGCAAGGAAGGAAAATGCAGGATGACAGTATATTCAGCAGATCACTACCAGTCTAATCAGCAGCAGCACCCAAACAAAATAACTGTGCTCCAAGTCTTAAACAACTATCGACATTTGCATTTCATCTCTGGGAGGATTGAAGAATGATTTGCAGTGTGGCCAGTTCAGTGTTTGCCTGAGTAAACTAGTGGGTGATGCCCTGCAGAAAATCCCATTACAGACAGGAGGAAGTAGATGAGATTGAAGCCCCAAATGACTCTGTCAGAAGCCATTTCATGTTGTGAAAATCTCACAAATTTTCTGAAACAAAGGTCATTTACACACCAGATGAACCGGCTGAGGGGAGAAATGTGGAAGGGGAAGAAGAGTGACGGGAAAGCAAGCAGATGACACTGACAGATGTTTCCAAAAGAGCTCATGCACAATTTCCCCTTCACTTTCTACAGTTCCTGCTGCAACAAATCCTGTTGACAAGAGCTGTTGTCATTCTACAAGGATTTTCTGGTAAATAAACACTCTATTTTAAAAGTCTTGCATGATGCTTTTTTTCTTCTGGCATTTAAGAACATGAGTGGGCATAGCAAATCTATACCTTTGTTGTGAAGATTGATAAGCAGAATTTATCCTGTTGAGTTTATGTTACTAAATATTTTATATTTGGGCATTGAGAAGGCTTTCCTGTCCTTAGGCTAAGCCCAGATGTTTTTAATCTGTATGAAAAGGCAAAAGATATGTAATACATTTTTTAAGAAACTATATAAAGCTCAGCACAATGCATGGCATGTAATAAGTGCTCAGTAAATATTATTATTATTATCATTGGTATGACATATTTACAATAAATAAAGACAAAATGTTTTCTCATCTCTTTCTTTTTTTTTTTTTTTGGTTTTTGGGCCACACCCGGTGACACTCAGGGGTTACTTCTGGCTATTCGCTCAGAAGTCGCTCCTGGCAGGCACGGGGGACCATATGGGGAACCGGGGGATCGAACCGCGGTCCGTCCTAGGTTAGCGCAGGCAACTTATCTCCAGCGCCACCGCCCAGCCCCTGACAAAATGTTTTCTAAGGCAGTCACAGTGTCATTTCATAAGACAAACAGCCCAGACATACAGAGAAAAGAGAAATTGCTTGCAAAAACCCATACTGAGGCAACCATGTCTTCCTTCCTCTTGCCCCCATTCCCAGCCTATTCCTGAGAGGAAGTGAGATGCCTTCAACTCCTTTTTTTTTTTCTTTTTTTGGTTTTTGGGTCACACCCGGCAGTGCTCAGGGGTTACTCCTGGCTCCATGCTCAGAAATTGCTCCTGGCAGGCTCGGGGGACCATATGGGGCACCGGGATTCAAACCAATGACCTTTTGCATGAAAGGCAAATGCCTTACCTCCATGCTATCTCCCGGGTCCCTCCTTCAACTCCTTTAATTTTTCTTCATGTTTCTAAACTATAAGTTTCTATTGCTTTTTCTTGACTTATCAGTTTGAGTCTTATCCGTGAATTTCCCATAGCAATGGTCTTTGTTCCATAGCAACAGGCATCTTCCCATTCACTCAATCCATGATGATTCAACACCTATTCTGATCGAGCACTATCCAATCAAAAAAATAAAAAGGATTTTTCTGAGATTCTTGAGGTCTATAGTAAGTTAGTTTTTTTAAACTTTATTTATTGATTGATTGGTTGCTTGGCTTGGGGACACACCCAGTGCCACTCAGGGATTACTCCTGGCTCTGGACTAAGAAGTTGCTTCTCGCAGGCTGAGGCTGGGAATTGACCTAGTGTCCCTCCTGGATCTGCCACATGCAAGGCAAATGCTCTACCACTGTGCTATCTCTTCTGTCCTGTAAGCTAACTTTTATCTCTAGATTCAAAACAGAAAACAGGTAAATGGATGACAGTGATTCATAGCATCATCTCTTTTTCAACTCTAAACTTAAATTCCATTCTCTACTTGCCCTGATATTCCAGTATTTTGCTTTTCTATGATTCCTCTGGACAAACATGGATTTGTTTATTTCTTTTGTCTTTTTCTCCAAAGTACAGTTGAAGAGGCAGACTCCTCTGCTTTGCTATCTTGTGTTTCAAAACTGTGTGGAAATATCTGATCTTTTGACTCCAGACCCATTCTCTTTGTCTTGGAACTATGTTTGATATATATATACATATATATGTATATATGTATATATATTATATAGTAACATACTTCTAATAGTGAAAAGAAGAGAAAGTTAATGTTATAGTATAGGATGTCCATGTATAATATTTAAAATATTCTTATTGTTACATAATTTTCATCATATAGATATACATGTATGTTCATTCCCCATTTTGTATCCCAAATGGGCACTATATTTGCATATAGGTACATAAACAAATGTTATATGTGTATATCCATCAGTTCACTCTTTTGAAGTTAAAATATATAAACTCAAGAAAGTATCATTAATCTCACAAATAAAAAAATCTCATCGCCGGGCGTGGCGCTGAAGGTAAGGTGCCTGCCTTGCCTGCGCTAGCCTAGGACGGACCGCGGTTCGATCCCCCGGTTCCCATATGGTCCCCCAAGCCAGGAGCGACTTGTGAGCACATAGCCAGGAGTAACCCCTGAGCGTCACCGGGTGTGATCCAAAAACAAAACAAAACAAAAAAATCTCACAAATATAAAGTTCATAGTCATGATGCTTCAAAGTGAAATCAGCATATTTTAGGACCTGAAAGAATTACTAGAATTTTAGATTTGTTTTAGGGATAAAGCTATTCCTTGATCTATGCTCAAGAGTGACCCCTAGTGAAACGAAGGAGAACCATATGCAGTGCAGGGGGTCAACCAAAGGTTGATTGTATGCAAGACAAATGCCTCACTTCCTGTATTAGCTCTTCAGTAGAGGAGAAAAAACCAGTTTATAATGAGTGATTCAGTCAATTAGGAAGCTTAGAGTTGAAGGAATAAGCACACAGAAATAAAACATCCTGCATACCTCGCACTCATTTCATTCTTCTTGAATATTTTGGGGATTCAGGGTCTGTTGACTGACCTTGCTTAAAGGTTACTCATGGCTGTATGCCAGTGCTTCTCAATTATTTTCTGTCATGGCCCCTAGGACGAATAAAACATTTTTTACGCCCCACCTCGAAACTGTAATTAGTATTGTTATTTAAAAAATAACTTCAACCTGCAAAACAAAAATATATTAAATAATTTGAGCTGATTTTTTAATCAGAGGTGATGTCTGGATTAATGACTACAATGAGCACGTTTTGCAATGTATGGCTTTTTGAATCTGGGTTTGAAGCAGAACACAGCAACTCTCAGCTCCAGAGACATACAGAAACATAAACACGAGGCTTAGCTTGTTGTGACAGTGATTGCTGGGTCAAACGCACCCCCCTATAAGGAGCCTTGTGCCCCCCTGGGGGGCGCACCCCACTATTTGAGAAGCAATGCTATATGGTGAGGTATACTGCCTATTCAATGCTAAGGGTACCACATATGAAGGATATAAAGATTATATTGCAAATATGAGCTCCATGATTATGAATATACCATAGTCCCAATATGTATTGTTTTTATAAAAAATGAATAAAAATACAATTATCTTGGTAAATATTAAGATAAGTAGAAAGAATTATAATTTTTTAAAAGAAGTTCCAAGTCTATTCTATGCTATATAGCCAATCATCAAAGGAATTGGGCAGAGATAATGTAAAATCAGACTTATGTTTTTAGAAAAAAAACAACACAGGATTCAGTAGAAAGAATTTCAGAGGGAAGTAAAACAGGATTTTAAAATAACTAAGGTGGTCTAAGTGGAGATAAAGGGAAAGTCTAGCAGAATCATTAGTGGAGA
The DNA here is from genome assembly GCA_004027635.1 of Crocidura indochinensis. Lineage (NCBI taxonomy): Eukaryota > Metazoa > Chordata > Mammalia > Eulipotyphla > Soricidae > Crocidura > Crocidura indochinensis. The sequence continues at coordinate 112,672 of PVKC010000029.1, forward strand.
CATTTGTTGATGAACCTTAGTGTTAGAAATAAAGACAGGAAGAGAAGTACAGGATTACTCCTCTTAGGACCTAGGCAATTAGATCCTGTTGCTGCTCATTATGGTCAAAAGTAGAGAAGGAACTGCAGGAAGCTGATGAGGTAAGAGAGAGGGAATTAAGATCCAGATACCAGCTCTTCTCCAAGTACAGGTCACAACCAATACAGATGTTAGCACCCACAGTGGATGCATCTCTCCTGAGTGAGCTGTGGAGTGCTCAGCTCCTGCAAGACACTAAATCTGCTTGGGAATTTGAGGCACTGAGTGAAAACAGGACCATCTATCAAGAATCCACAATTCACTCCCCATAATAGTCTCCATATCCAGCCATGTATAAGAAAATTTTATGACTTCTTTTTTTCCCCTAATGGTTGCATAGTATTCCATTGTATACAGAGACAATAGAGACAAAAATCAGGAGGTCCAGTTCAGGGTAGAAAGCACCCACAAAGAGAAATGAGTGTATCTAGAGTAGATAAGAGTCTACTAGGTCTATGATAGTCAGAACTCTGGACAAGAATTCAGAGCTGAAAGTGGAGAAATTAATAGACAAGGCATCCCTCATTAACAATAGTGCAAACTATTGCCAAAAAGAAAAGAGATAGAAAGAAAGAGGAAAGAGAGAAAAGAGAGAAGCAAATTGCCTAACCTAAAGCAAGGTGGGTGAGGCTGTGGGAGGGAATTGGTGATGGGAAGAGAGCACTGATGAAAAATGGTGTACATTGTATAACTGAAACCCAACAATGAAACCCAAAAATAAACAATGAACATGGTGCTTAAATAAAGCAATGAAAAAATAAAAGGAATCCACAAAAGACACTGCTGCTTCTCTGAAATTTATACCCAGAAACAAAAATGTTCATCCCAAACTGAATTTATTCATAATTGGGTTTTGGTGTGTTTTGGTGTTTTTTTTTTTTGCGGGGAATTGATGGGAGGTGGACTCAATACCCTACAACTGTGTGTAACGCTGTACTTCCAAAATCAAAGATACACATTCTGTTTAAGAACATATGAAATAATTTTAGAAAGTATCCACATACTAGGTCCCAAGAGAAATATTTTAAAAGTTCAGATATTTAGTGAGGTCTGAAGAGATAATACAGTGGGTAAGGTGCTTAGCTGATAAGCAGTCAATCCCAGTTATATCCCTGATACTGAATATTGTCTCCCAAAAAGCACCAAGAGTGATTCTTGAGAACAGAGTCTAGAGTATACCCTGAGAAATGGTAGGTGCGTGGTCCCCCTAAAAAACACATGTAGGGCCAGAGATTTCCTAATGGGTTGGGCCACATGCTTTGTATGTGGGAAACCTGGATTTGATTCCCAGAAACTTATGACCCCCTGATCCCCACAGGGAGCAACTCCTGAGCACAGAACCAGAAGTATCTACAGGGTGTGCCCCCAAATGAAATAAAATATACAAAACTATGGTTTCATAAATATTACATTTTTATACCACATTTTCTCTAACTTACACATTAGTAATAACAAAATGGAGATGGGGTCACCCCATTTGGTTAATATTTCAAGTATTAGTCCTTTAATATTTAGTCCTTAGTCCTCCAAATATTTCAAGAGTTAAAGGAAAAATATTCTGTTAACTGCAAAATATTAAACCATATCAAAACTGGGGCTGGAGCTAAAGCTTTGTCATTGTGAAACCCTAAAAAACAAACAAAAACATTTTAGCTATAACTTTATAAACTCAAAGATTTCTTTAAGATTATTAAAATAAATAAGCATTTATTTCAAGAAAGTACATTGTTATTCAGGAAAATTAAGTAGCAAAGTAAAATCTCATTCTTGTTGTTTTGTTTTGTTTTGGGGTCACACCCGGTGACACTTAGGGATTACTCCAGCTATGCACTCAGAAATCCCTCCTGGCTAGGGGGACCATATGGGACGCCGGAGGATCAAACCGAGGTCTGTCCTTAGCTAGTGCATGCAAGGCAGACACCTTACCGCTTGCGCCACTGCTCCGGCCCCAAGACCTTATTCTTTTAAACAGACAAATATTGGGATATTTTACCACCAAAAAAAGTAGGGGGACATTATTTGGTAAATAAAAATCTACTTGCCTAAAACATAATTTCCGACCTGATACTATAAGGTATATAGAACAACACGTCGGTAAAACACTCCATGACATTGAGACAAAAGGCATCTTCAAGGAGGAAACTACACTTTCCAAACCAGTGAAAGCAGAGATCAACAGATGGGAATACATTAAACTCAGAAGCTTCTGCACCTCAAAAGAAATAGTGCCCAGGATACAAGAGTCACCCACCGAGTGGGAGAAACTATTCACCCAACACCCATCAGATAAGGGGCTAATATCCAAAATATACAGGGCACTGACAGAACTTTACAAGAAAAAAAACATCTAATCCCAT